>VUQI01013143.1:7784-20300 GCA_015106735.1 Paratilapia polleni
GACATTATAGCATCACACAGTTGCTGCTCATTTGTCGGCTGGACACCCATGATGTCAATCTCCCATTCCACCACATCCCAAAGGTGCTCTACTGGGTTGAGATCTGGTGACTGTAGAGGCCATTTGAGTACAGTGAACTCATTGTCATGTTCAAGAAACCAGTCGGAGATGATTTGAGCTTTGTGACATGGCACTTTATCCTGCAGAAGCAGCCATTAGAAGATGGATACACTGTGGTCATAAAGGGATGGATATGGTCAGCAGCAATACTCAGATAGGCTGGGGCATTTAAACAATGGTCAGTTGGTACTAATGGGCCCAAAGTGTGCCAGGAAAATATTCCCCACACCATTACACTACCAGCAGCAGCCCGAACCATTGATACAAGGCAGGATGGATCCATGTTTTCATGTTGTTCACGCTGAATTCTGATCCTACCATCTGAATGTCACAGCGAAAATCAAGATTCGTCAGACCAGGTAGCCTTTTTCCAATCTTCTGTTGTCCAATTTTGGTGAGCCCATGCAAATTGTAGCCTGAGTTTCCTGTTTAGCTGATAGTAGTGGCACACAGTGTGGTCTTCTGCTGCTGTAGCCCTTCTGCTACACAGTTCGATGTGTTGTGCATTCAGATATGCTCTTCTGCATACCTTGGTTGTAACAAGTGGTTATTTGAGTTACTTTTGCCTACCTGTCAACTTGAAGCAGCCTGGTCATTCTCCTCTGACCTCTAACATCAACAAGGCATTTTCACCCAGAGAACTGCCACTCACTGGATATTTTCTCTTTTTTGGATCATTCGCTGTAAATCCTACAGATGGTTGTGCAGGAAAATCCCAATAGATCAGCAGTTTCTGAAAACTCAGACCCGCCAGTCTGGTACCAACAACCATCCCACATTCAAGTCACTTAAATCTCCTTTTTTCCACATTCTGATGCTCAGTTTAAACTTTAGCAGGTCATCTTGACCATATCTACATCCCTAAATGCACTTAGTGCTGCAATGTGACTGGCTGATTAGATATTTGCATTAACAAGCACTTGAACAAGTGTACCTAAAAAAGTGGCTGGTGAGTGTAGAGGAATGCTTTGTTCTGCAGAGTGACCCCATGGCTACACTGAATGCAGATCATTTGCAGTGTGGATGCACTGGGAAATGTATTAGTGTTACTGGCTACACCTGCAGCCACATGCTCCACTTTCCTGCCAGTCACAGGAAAAACAACACAGTGAGCTTTTGTTTTTGGATTGTCCCCTTGATGTGCCTTTTTTTCACCTCAGCACACTTTTCATGGATGGATAATGTTGCAGCATCCACTCAAATAATGATCCACATGCATGGTCTGCATTTGGAAGAACAGTAGCCTCCAAAAAAAGAGTCCAGTTCTAAAAAATCAAATTGCCATAGCCAATCCCCACTGGGTAAAAAATACCTGCCTGAGCCTGAACTGTGGTTGGTGTTCGCTGTTGGAAATACAGTTCTGAGATAAGCTAATGATTTCACCTCAAAAAAGGTACAAACAGAGCAGTGATGGGTGGGTGATACAAAGCCATGTCAGCATTTGGCAGTCATCACTGTCACAAATTGCAGCATCTGTCCTTATAGAGGTTAGAGAAAGCTGTTCCAGGTACAGCAATCCAATTGCCCAGCCTGATTTTATCACAGTCTGTCAGATTTCAGCAAGGCTCCATACCAGCAGCTCACTTTGCTTTTCCAAACTCACTGTCAGGGGCTAGTTTGAAAATTCTAACACACATTTTCATTTGATATCTACGTCCATCTGAAGTCAGCTTGAGGTCCATTTTTTTTCCCTCGGCTTCCCACGAATCACAGCACATTTGCCTCTGCAAACAAGCTGTCAGGGTCAGTATTACCCAGCTCAGACTGATGTGCACTTTGACCATCAGTTACCTCAAAACAGTAAAAGCTACAAAGCCAATCTAAGTTTGCTGCAGATCGCCAGCACATTTCATTCTACCCTCTGTCACATAAAATTCTTCATCTGACACCATGCAGTGAGAGGGAGAGAGGAAGGGAGAGTGAGCTCCAGCTTCTGTTACCAAGCCACACCAGGGGCATACTAATATCAGCTCAGTCCAGCTGCTCTCCACGCTTGGATAGATAAGCTTGATTATGAAGCATTACAGAGCCGCCCTGTCTGACGAGACAAACCGCTGAACTGTGTGTCACAATAGGGGTTTGGCCACAATACATGGATGTGACTGGCCAATATGAAACAGAGCAGGATTCAGCCTCTGAGGTGTCTGATTTCTCATTATTCTCCCAAGGTCTTAAAAGTTGGCTTAAGGTGCCCTTTTTGATGAACAGTAACAGTGGATTCAGAATGGTACAGTGCTGTGCAAAAGTCTTGAGCCACCCGTCATTTCTTTATATTTTGCTTATGTTTTTTAAAGGGGTCCTCAGCAATAGTTCTCCAGGCTTTCTGAAGGTCTTTCAAAGTTGTTGTTTTTTTGTTTGTTTGTTTTTTGTGTGTGTGTTTTGTTTTGTTTTGGACATTGGCTGCTTTTTCACTCATTTTCAGTTCAGTCCTTGTACCTGAACATTTTCAGAGGAATGTTTATTTTGTTTGTTTGTTAGCTCGCTTAACACTGATCTATGAATCATTCAAGCATGAAAAAGGCACCTAACTCAAGGAATGAACCAGTGTTGTGTCTACACATAACAGACAACTTAGCAAAGAACCAATTTTTAATTATACCTTTAGGCACTTGTTCCCATTTCTTTAGTTGAATCTATGAAAAATGCCAAACATAACACAGTTTGACAGGCATAAAATAGTATTTTTGCACTAACAAGGTGATTCCCAAAGAGACATTAGCTGAAAACTTTATATGCATACCTCTGCATGGTGTGCAGTGTGTACTTAAAAAGTTTGAGTAAATTGGACAAGTCTAGGACAAAATAAGAAGTGGCAGGCCTAAGAAACTATCTGAAGGAGATGAACAGTATCTGAAAGTAATGTGCTTAAGAAAAAGGGAAAAAGACCTGACACAGGACCTGAAAGATGTATCTGGCCCTTCAGTTAATCCCTCTACTGTTTCCTGAAACCTCATCAGAAATGGTCTCAGTGGAAGGGTGGCTGTCAAGAAGCCATTTTTAAGGAAGGGGAACAGGGAGCTTAAAAAGCTGAGGTATGCCAAATTACACAAGAACTGGACTGAAAATCAGTGGCAACAGGTCTTATGGAGTGATGAATCCAAATTTGGAAATTTTTGGTTCAAAGCATCATCAGTATGTACGGAGGAGATCAGGAGTGAGGTACAACAGTGAGTGTCTACAGCCATCTGTAAAACACGCTGGAGGCTCTGTCATGGTTTGGGGCTGCATTTCAGCCAGTGATGTTGGAGATTTTGTCAAAATTGATGGAATTATGAACGCAGGCCTCCCCAGAGTCTGGGTCTCAACATTACTGAAACAGTGTGGGATCATCTTGACAGAGAACACAACAAATGGCAGCCAACATCCAAAGAAGAGCTTTGGAATGTCCTTCAAGAAGCCTGGAGAACTATTCCTGAAGACTTCCTAAAGAAATTACAAGAAAGAATAAAGGTGGTCATACCAAATATTGAATTTTAAGCTCATTAGAATTGTCCAAACTCTGTTTTATATACTGTAGTTTGCACATTTCACTAAATTGCTGCACCTATTTCCCACTTTCCTAACAAAATATAAAAATGAGGCATGGCTCGAGACTTTTGCACAGCACAATAAATCCAGGGAATTTCACCTAAAGCTAGAAAAATATTGATGTCTTGGTTTAGAATAACCAGTATTGGTAATGGGATGCACCTCCTTACCTTCTGCAAGGCAAAATGTTCTTTGTTGACCCAGGTTAAAAGGTTAAAAACATACTACTGGGACTGCAGAGATCCTTGGCATTGCACACAGACATTCAATCGACTGTTAATATAGAAACTATTGATTTGTAGGGCTTTACTAGTTTGAACAAGCAACCTGTGCTATGCATCTTCTGGTGAGGGCAGTGAGTAACAGTATCTGCTGGCTATCCTTGCTGAAGGAATGCTAGTACAAAAAAAGAAAAAAGAAACAGCTCCATCATTGTACGGTGACAGTGTAATATTTTCACTGAGTCTTACATAATGCCACCACACATGGAAAAAAGCAGTCTGATAACTCGGGGTGACATCACCCCTTGAATAACTGCTGTGTATTTTCCTGTGGTCAGGAGGTCAAACTGTAGACAGGCAAAACCTTCATGGGTCCCATTAGGAGCACCAGGAAGGCCAACCATAAATACATAGAATCTATGAAATTCATAAAGTAGAGTGCAAAAATGTCAAGAGTGTGCTTGTTTGGTGTTTCACTAGCAAGCAAGCAGGCATTGTGAGGAGCCTGCTCAAAGGCAGGGTTATTGGAGTGTCAACACTTTTAAGAAGATGGATGTATACTTTGAAAATAGGGCGAAGTAGACCTAATCACCCCATTAAATTGCAGTTAACAAAAAGGTCAGTGATTTCAAGCTAGACATGTTCTAACCAGTTCCAGTGGAGAGGCATTAAGGCAGTCTGAGAGAAGGCTAGCGGTGGTGCATGTTTAGCACCGAACTACATTTAGGTGGCTAAAAAATGTCTATCCATTTTGAACTGTATTTTAATATTACATTAATGTTAATACATTATATTTTTTAGCTCTTTTTTAACTGGTAATTACTCATTTCTTAGTGGGACAATGCAAAATCCACCTTAGAGGGCAATTTCTAGTGAAAATTACATATGTTTTCATCCCAGACGAATCAACATGCTGCACTGTTGGTAGCCACACTTCTATATAGACAGGCAGATATGGCATGTTCCTCTAGCATCACCATGTCTGTGGTGTGCTGACAGCCCCAGGCATGGAGCTGTGGCACATACAAGGCTGAAGCAGAGGGAGCTGCTTTAAAATCCTCCAGTGGAAGGTTAGTGTGCAGCTAACATGCCATGAGGTCTGAATGTGCAGCTTCAGCAGGATTGTGGAGGACACTTAAGGATCAAAGCTCTGCAGAGTGCCTTTGAATTCTGGAGGTGCATGAGTCAGAATTTAAAGTTAAAAGTCCGGGGAAGCTGTAATGACAGAATTTTGCGAGTGACTGTATGATTTTATTCATCAGTGCTTCCCTGTGAGGGATTTGATTTTAATACAGGAAAGGAGCACAGGATAAAAGATTATGTGAATGTGCTCCAATCTAACAATAACTTGCAACTTCCACTATGGGAGCAGTGTTCAAAGAGAGTCCCACACATTCACTCACATGTATAAGGAATGTCATACACTTTGTCATGTTCTGACAAACCGGGGAGGAGACTCTGCTGTCACGTCAAACACTAATCATTTTTCCTTATGTGTGTATGTGTGTGTGTGTGTGTGTGTGATTTCCTTCTTACCTACGATGTGTCAAAAGGGAATGCTTTTGGGAAAATAGCATAAAACTTTTAATTAAAGCGTCACTCTCTGGCTTTGCTTCTGTCTGCCACAGATGTCAGTGCTTACCATACATCCTACACAGCTAGAAAATCCTGACAAATGTAGTAGTCTGCTGGTAGCAACATTTCATCAGTTTTATACCTAATATGGTCGATATAACATCATCAGTAATTTTAAACCGGTGAAGAATTAAAGGCACATAATAGTCCACTGGTGCATAAATACAAAAAATACCAAATATAACACAGTTTGACAGGCATTAAATAGTATTTTTACACCAACAAGGTGATTCCCAAAGAGCTATTAGCCGAAAACTTGGTATATCCTGGCATGGTGTGCAGTGTGTCCTTAAAAAACTGAGGAAACTGGACAAGTGGAGGACAAAAGAAGAAGTGGCAGGCCTAAGAAACTTCAGCAAAAATCCAGCAAAGAACTGACAGGATCTGAAAGATGCATCTGGTCCTTCAGTTGATCCATCTACTGTTTGCTAAAGCCTCATCAGAAATGGTCTCAGTGGAAGGGTGGCTGTCAAGAAGCCATTCTTAAGGAAGGGAAACAGGGACAAAAAGGCTGAGGTATGCCAAATTTCACAAGAACTGGACTGAAAATCAGTGGCAACAGGTCTTAATCGTTGTCAATATATAGGAAAAAGGTCAGGAAAGAGATACAACAGTGAGTGTCTACAGCCATCTGTAAAACACAGTGGAGGCTCTGTCATTGTTTGGGGCTGCATTTCAGCCAGTGGTGTGGGGGATCTGTGTTGAAGAATATAGATGGTCATATCAAATACTGACTTTCAAGCTTGTTAGAATTGAGCAAACACTGTTTATGCCTGATATACTGTATTTACATGTATGTTTGCACATTTCAATAAATTGCTTCACCTCTTTCCCATTTTTCCTAGCAAAATATAAGGAAATGAGGGGTGGCTCAAGTCTTTTGAACAGTACTGTAGGTATACTAATTTAACAATTCATTGTTATGGGTATTTTCCAGGCTGTGATTTGTGGTACTGTCAGAAGACTAGCTGTTGAGTCCAAGATTGCTTATACAGTATATAATCTGTTTATGCTATTTCTAAAATGCTGGTCCTTAAAAATATTGGAAATGTCATCAGTGTGAAGTAGTCCAGCAAAAAAGGTCACAAACTGATTCAAGATCTACTACACAATACTAACATAAAAATACAAACACCCGTTCTCCACAAATAAAAACCTTCAGTTTAATATGTGAAGCTGAATGAGATCGTACTTGTGTTTCTATTTTTCTGGCCACTTAGTGTAGATTCCAATTCTCTAAAGAGGCTTTTGGTTGCAGAAATAATTGAGCAACTAGCCTCAGTCTCTGACCAAAACACTGACAATCCACAGCGGTTTAATTTAATGCACGAAAGTACAGCCGATGACTGGGTTATTAAAAAGAAATTTGACATCCTTCTTTAGTAATAAAGAAAGACAAGGAGCAGGAGCAACACTGCTGATTCATATCATCTCAGCCTGATAATGAGCAGAGAGGCCTTTTACCCTCAGGCCAAGGGCAGCCTTTTTTACACTGTGTTGCATTATGCTAGCATTAACACTGACACTGTGAGTTATCGCACCACTTTAATGCATCTTTGATGACTTCCATCGAGAGAGACATTGACAGAAACTGCTGAAGTTAAAAAGTGACATTTCGTGTTTGCAGAGCTCTGTTTACAGAGAAGTGGTGCTGCATCAGCCGCAGAGTGCCATGGTGATGCTTAAAGTCGTGATGTATCCTTTATGACACTGAGAGCTTCTGTGGCAGCTTGCCCATTCCAAGCTTGCATCTTCTTGTCACTGCAAGTCTTTGCATGATACTTCAGGTTTCCAGCTTTGCTTGAAAGGGATCTCCAGTCTCTGCTTCCCTACATGCAAACACATTTTTCTTTTGATTCATCACCTTGGGACTGAGCTGCACAGCCCAGTACATCCATCCCATTGTTGAAGAAACAAACACCATATGCGCTGGGCTAAAATATCCTCCCTTTTCATCCCTGTTTCCCAAATGTGCCATGCACTTTCTCCTTTTATAAACTCTCTCTGAATCCTCTTGTAGGACATGCAGAATGAACTTTCAGTGTTTTGAGGGCTGAGACTTAAATTCCTGTGGGAACCATTATGGTCCCATTTCCCCTGGTCATTTTTTTCACCCTGCAACAGTGCAAGCTGAGACCCACATCCCTCCCCCGCTTGCTCTCCTCCTCCTTCCTGCTGCCTCCTCCTCTTCCCTCACCTCAGTCCAAAACACTGTAAACAGTGAGGCTTTGTCTGCAGCTGTTGTGGTCAGTCTGCAGGGTAAAGCCAAGTCCTTATGAAACATCAGTTTGTCTATGGTCTTGACCAAGTTAGCGCCCAGCCTCTTTGGTTGACCTGAAGAGACGAGAGGGCGGCAGTGACTGGTGCTGTCTGCAGTTTATGTATCTTCCAAATACTCATAGGCGTATTTCAGGGCCACAAGTGGCGGCGTGTCCTCATTTTACTGTGGTTTCAGTGTCATGGTAGCCTCATGTGAACCTTGAGTACCTCCTACTGGAATAGTAGCCACACATGTAACTGTGAAATCAGTGGAAAATAGTTTGGACAAAGATTAGGATGAATCATAGCTTAGCTAAAACTAGAAAGAGATGAGTTAAGACTAGACACTCTGGTAAGGATCTCCAAAGTACTGCTAAACTGAAGGAGATCAAAGATAGAAGTTTCAACCCCTGGAAAACCATGTCAAATCTGAAGACTTAACATCCCCTCAGTAACAATACTCTTTTTAACAGGTATGATGTGTACCACGTTCAGTGTCTCAGTGTTAGTATGCTAATATTTGCTGAAGTATTAGTGATGGATGGGGTGACATCAGAGGCAGTCCATATTTCAAAGACAGAGGTTGATCTTCTTGGCCCAAGTCAGTGACTTTCATTCTCTAGAGGTCCTGAAAGTCTTTATAATAGAACCAACCCAATATTTAGATATTTCAGTTGAGTGATTTCATTTTATTAACCAGCTGCTAGCATGGCTAAAAGTCCTGGTTTCATCTGTTTTTAAAGATTATGCTGTCAACTGCGACATACCCTGATCATGATCACACTCGCTATTATATATTTGATATCTTAGCTTCTGTGCATATTCCAAGCTTTTTGTGTGTGTGTGTGTGTGTGTGTGTGTGTGTGTGTGTGTGTATTTTGTATTCGTATTTGTATTTGAAGCCAGTTGAATGAATCACAATCTGGCAACAGACTCACCACCCAGGGTCTCAGATGTATCCGTCTCTTACCTCTGCAGTGAATCTTTCTTCATTCATTATATTGAAGCGGAGCTCAATCAGTGGAATTCTATTGACTGTAATTATGTCTTTCCAATCAAAAACCCAGACAGCAATGTTCCCGGCTGTGGATAATAAAATTAAATAAATTTGTAATCAAGTTTATTTTTTAATGGAAAGTGAAGAGACGATGCCCAGAGAAGTGAACAACAGGTAGATGAGTCATCCTCTGCTTGAATTACTGCCAGACATTTTGAATGCGGTACCACAGCTGCAGTTGCACGTAGAGATGCACCTAGAAATGTAATACATCACATACTCTTAGTTACACTTTATGCTTTATGATTTATGCCCTCTTCAATGATCAGTTTTCACATTGGCCTCCTTAATGAGTCAGAACAAGTAAATTAAATAAATAGATAGATAGATAGATAGATAGACAGATAGACAGATAGATAGATAGATAGATAGATGCCCACAAAGTACAGGGGTGTGCAATGACATTATACAGTCATTTGGTGACAGCAGAATATCATTTTACTTGCTACATTACCTTTGGCATTACCTGAGAGCAGATGTTTTCCACATTTTATTGCATTTCCCACATACACTACATACATAACAGGGGCATACACACTCACCGGCCTCACCAGAGGTAAGAGGAGAATGGACAGACTGCTTTCAGCTGATAACTAAAAAAAAAAAACTAGTTATAACCAAGGTATGCAGAAGAGCATCTCTGAAAACACAATGCATCAAACCTTGAAGCAGATGGGCTACAGCAGCAGAAGACCACACTGGATGCCACTCTGTCAGCTAAGAACAGGAAACTGAGGCTGCAATTCATACAGGCTCACCAAATTGGACAATAGAAAATTGGAAAAATGTTGCCTGGTCTTATGAGTCTTGATTTCTGGTGCAACATTCAGATGGTAGGGTCAACAACATGAAAGCATGGATCCATTCTGCCTTGTATCAGTGGTTCAGGCTGGTACTGGTGTTATGATGTAATTTTCTTGCCACACATTGAGCCCCTTAGTACCAACTGAACATCATTTAAATGCCACAGCCTACCTGAGTATTGCTGCTGACCGTGTCCATCCCTTTATAACCACAGTGTACCCATCTTCTGATGGCTACTTCCAGCAGGATAACACACCATGTCACAAAGCTCAAATCATCTCAAACTGGTTTCTTGAACATGACAGTGAGTTCACTGTATTCAAATGGCCTCCACAGTCACCAGATCTCAACCAAACAGAGCACCTTTGGGATGAGGTGGAAAAGGAGATTTGCTTCAAGGATGTGCAAATCTGCAGCATCCATGATGCTATCATGTTAATATGGACCAAACTCTCTGAGGAATGCTTCCAGCACCTTGTTGAATCTATGCCACGAAGACGTAAGGCAGTTCTGAAGGGGTACTAGCAAGGTGCACCAAAAAAGTGTCTGGTGAGTGTACAGAAACATTTATCTACATAACTTCTGACTTAAAGACTAAATTCACCAATATGTCCCACAATAAGCAGGTAATAACCATAATAATTACCACATAGAAACGTCCTGCTAAAATTTTTGTTGCAGCAGATGTTTGTGCTGAATTAGATTCAGGCTTGAATAAGTAAAAATGTAAAAATAAGTTTCTATTTCCAATCAAGACATTATGTTACTTAATTTTGGAACCTCCCCACTGGCAATAGGAGGAGATAGAGCCCTTGGTATGGCATGTAAAAAGTAAAACCAGAATCTTATCCATGCTTATGTTTCATAGCATCAGCATCAACAATCTTCATTAATTCAAATTGTAATTTTGCTGAATTTATTAGACATTTCTTTTTTATCTCTAAAGATCTGGTGTGTTGTTGGGTTTTCGTATCTGTGTTTGCCTTTTTAAAGATTTGTAGGGACTGCACACGTGTCTACAATCCAGGAATAAATCAGGTGAGGGCGTGACAGCTAAAACGATTGGTCTGAGAATTGCACTTGCCAAGTGTGCTTCAGGTCTGTGGGGAGGGACGCGTCCTTCTGAGGACCTTGCCATGCTTGGTCAATATATATTTCCCCTCTGGTGTGAACTACAAGAAGCTCATGGTGAGAGAGAAAAACATTCAGTGTGCATTACTCCTCAGTGATGATGTGTCATTTGCCCTTTAAGATGCACATGTATTTTATCAGTGCATTCAGATGTCATAAACTTAATGCAAAAGGCCCATTAATATGAGCACTGGCAGGCGAGCCCAATGTTTTTCTCTGATTTATCTGTGGTGGTGCAGGAAAAATGAACAGCTTATCCTATTGCAGCACTGCATCAGTCATAATTCTCAAGCTGGCACCTTATTCACCACAAATTTAATGGATACAGAGCTTTATAATTTATGCTCTTCTTAACTGCAACTTTACCTGAATTAAATTCCTGGCACAGTACTTTGATTACATCCTTGCTAAGTACCACAATCTGATTTCTCCATTATGTAAGGAACGAATACAAATGGGCTTGCTGAGAGAGAGACAAAGGGGCAGGAAGAGAGCAGGGACACAGGGAGAGATAACAAATTAAAAGAAAGTCAGATGGAGAGACAGAAAAAGGGGGCGAGACAAAGAGGAGGTGAAGAACAAAGAGCTGAAAGAGCGGATTTGAGAGCAGCCATGTCGTCTGAATGAGCCTCTCTTGACCTTCTTGGTCTGAGGAATTGTGATGGAACACACACCAGGCTTTGAATCCAGCCTTGCGCCCCATGCTCAAATGGACCTGGCTGGCAGTTGGCACTGAGTGCATGGTAGGGAAAACAACTCATGTGGCTTTACAGGAGCATCTTTAGGCTTGGCTGAGGCTATCAAAGCCTTACTGGAGCCTGGACTTACGTGTTCCCAGATCCTCACAGAGCCTCTGACCTGTCACTCCCCTGCCAAAACTGGAGCTCATTTGTCGAATATGGTATGCCTTTCTGCCGTGGCTGGGTAGGATGCAGGTCTCAGCAGAGTGTAGGATCAAAGTCTGCATATTTCTCAGTGTCACCCAGCAATAACCCTTATTTCTCCTGCCAAACTGGATTCAGGTCATATTTCACAAGCAAACTGCACTTTGCTCATCTCTCTGTCCACCTTGATATGAAATAATGACCTGTCCTAGATTGTAGTGCTGTGTACACATTTGTCCTGAAATATACCAGCTGTTTTGACAGCCCAGCTGATAAAAACAAAACCCTCATCATTAAATGAGATAAATAATTAGAAGACATTGATTTAAAAAAAAAAAAAAAGTCTTAAACTAATTAGCCTCAGCAGCTAATTGAGATGTACAGCTCTGGAAAAAATTAAGAGACCACTGCAAAATTATCAGTTTCTCTGATTTTGCTATTTCTAGGTATATGTTTGAGTAAAATTAACATTCTTGTTTCATTCTATAAACTACTGACAAAATAACTCCCAAATTCCAAATACAAATATTTTCATTTAGACATTTATTTGCAGAAAATGAAAAATGGTCAAAATACCAAATAAGGTCCAGTGTTTTCAGACCTCAAATAATGCAAAAAAAAAAAAACAAGTTCATATTCATTTTTAAACAACACATTACAAATGTTTTAACTTAGGAAGTGTTCAGAAATCAATATTTGGTGGAATAACCCTGATTTGCAATCACAGCTTTCATGCGTCTTGGCATGCTCTCCACCAGTCTTTCACATTGCTGTTGGGTGACTTTATGCCATTCCTGGTGCAAGAATTCAAGCAGCTCAGCTTTGTTTGATGGCTTGTGACCATCCATCTTCCTCTTGATCACATTCCAGAGGTTTT
>VUQI01013144.1:3155-23177 GCA_015106735.1 Paratilapia polleni
GTGCGTTTTAGGGGTGTTGTAATTGCTTTTCGATTACACTTAAGGAGATCTTAAAAAGAAGCGTTAATTCACCCACTTACATGAATTGCATTTTTGTGTGGAAAAATTGAAATCTTGTATGAAAAGAAATACCAAGGGCATGGCCTTGGTTTTCTTGGTCCTGCACACACACACTCTCTAACACACACCCTTTTCTAGCTTTTTTTCTGAACAGCTTCAATGTTGCTCTGATTGTCCGATTCTTCTCCTCACGTGACCTCTTTGTCTGCAGCTCTCTACGAGTTCAGAGTACCCGAGTCCACTGAGGTTGGGTCCGTGGTGGGAGTGATCCGAGCCATGGATGCGGACATCGGCCAGAATGCGGAGATGGACTACCGCATCATCGGGAGCGATGGGCCTGGGATGTTTGAGATCGCCACCAATAGGAGCACACAGGAGGGTGACATTGTGCTGAGGAAGGTCAG
Organism: Paratilapia polleni; assembly: GCA_015106735.1. Taxonomy (NCBI): domain Eukaryota; kingdom Metazoa; phylum Chordata; class Actinopteri; order Cichliformes; family Cichlidae; genus Paratilapia; species Paratilapia polleni. The sequence goes on from VUQI01013144.1 coordinate 3,620, forward strand.
GTGCTCTCTGAGGGTGGGGTGGGTGGTTTTATGGGATCACATGAGCAGTTCTGACACTTTCAGTTTGATTTACTCACTAAAAAAATTCTGAACTGTGTCCTCAATATTATGAAAGCAAGAAGCTTTGAGTTGATTGAAATACTGACATTATTATTACATTACAGTTTTTACAGCAGCAAGAATCATAAGGAGCAGTCGGTGCTTTGTTATGTTTTTGCCCTGGGTTTCGCCTGTCAGGCTGCAAAAACGCTGTGATTGGTGGAGAACTATATAAGCCTCGGGCTTCCTCACAGGCAGCCCCGCAGACACAAAGCAGGAAAAAACACAGGAAACATTTATGTCTTCTGCGTATTTTCTGCTAAAAAAATCCTTTAATGTACATGTTTATTTACAGTAAAAGCCTGTTGACACAGGAGACGTGCAGGCGCAGGCTGCGTAACAACTTCACTCATGCTATATGCAATGTTTCATGTGTACACAAGACGAGGTCTGTATTCATCTCTGCCAATGTGGAGCTGTGACTGAGCATGCTGTGCAAACATTGTGTGAATGTTCTCCTAAAAGTGCCCTAGAACTAACAAAGATGAGACATAAGTAGACTCACATTTATAACCCTTATTTCTCCATCTTTTGTAACACATTATATGAATACAGCAGGCAAATCAAACAAAAAACAAGAAATAAAACACAGTAATAACCTTATAAAAAGCCTTAAGATGGCTGTTGTTGTGATATATAAATAAAAATTTACTTAAAACTAAATTAGAATGCAGCTCCTCAAAATCTGACATCTCAGAGGTAAAAATAAGACTTTTTACACATTTTATGACCATGACATTTTACAATCCAATTTAATACTTTATGGTGATTTTTTAAGGTACCTTTTTACAGAGCAGTCAAACAAACTCTGGGTTTTTATTTATTTATTTCAGTGTGAACTTTATTCAAAACATTTCTACAAAAAAATGGTTGAAAGGTTTAAAGGAATTTACTAGAATTCTTTTCTAATTCTAGAATTTATTTAGAAGTCCATGTGATCGCTTCACAATAAAAGCCAGTTAAATGCTTTTAATGTGAAACAGGGAATAGTCAAACCGTTTGCCAGTGAGATAAAATTACAAACAATATTGCTGGATTAAATGCTGTCATGTGCAGGATTGGTGGACTCAGCTTTAACACTGAAAAGTGCAATATATACTGAATGTTAGTGCATTAATGTAAATAGTTACTGTTGAGAAAATCCAACTTTAAAGTGGACCTATTTTGTTTTTCTTTATTTTCTGTCATATATATGCTGTTAAAATGGTGGACGTTCATATAAAACATAGGTAAGGTTTCAAATAATGATGTCAGTGTATGTACAAATAATCCCTGTGAGGCTGCTCTAAACACTCAGTTTCACAGTTTTTTTCTACTCTTGGCTCTTTATGATGTCATATGGAGCAGATACCCCAAATATGGTCATCTCAGGCACCTAGCTCTTCCTGTGAGCACAGACGCCCCGCCCACCTGTGTTCAAACTTTCTGTTCGTGAGGGGCAGCCAATCAGAAGAAAGTTGGCCTAAAGGGGGAGGAGCTAAAACGGCTTGTTTCAGACAGATGATGAACTGAGGAGCTGCACCAAGACAGTGTGTGAAATAAATAAGGATTATTTTGAACAGCTGATCATGAAAAGCTACTCTAGTAGAGTCCAAGAATAAAAATATGATCATAATAAGTAAGAGTGCAGAGTAAAAGCATTCACACAGTTTCAGTTCTTTCATTGCATTCAGGACTCACTCCCTCAGCGTAATCAAAAAGATAAACAACACAATGAGCAGCACTCAATAAAGAAAAAAAATAACTTTTTTTTCCATACACAGCTAGAAGACGGACAGCAGAGTTATTAGATTTCAACTTCCACTTCCCCACACTTCCACAACATATGTTTTGAGTGAGATTCATTCTTCCTCTCAGCTGAGACCAAAGCAGAAATATTGATGCTCAGTATGGATTGCAGCATTCAGCTTGTGGTGTGTTTGATGTATTCAACAGTATCTGGCAGTTGCCTTATCAAGCGCCCTCTCTGCAGCCTTCGATCGATCGCTTCCATCATGCCATCATTAAGTGCTGGATGACATAATTGCCTTTTGTAGTGGATGTGGTGTGCAGGCACAGTGTGTGTGGGGACTGAGCATGCCCTAATTCTGAACATACTAATTAAATGGGCTTGTCATCCCATCTCTGATTGTACCGGCTCTTCAAAGCAACATATTCCTCCAGTGGACGTGCGGTCCCCCTCCCCGACTCAGCACCAAACAGTGAAAATCAATGACTCATAATATGTTACTATTCACGGTTTCAGAAAACAGCTCGTTCCATCTGGATTTTTTTCAAGCTTTCATTGGCTGTCTCCAACAATCGCGGACCCGCCGTCCTTTTATATGTACAGTAGGCAGCCGGTGAGGGAGCTCACTCTGATCCAGCTGCTCCAGCTCAGCGCCGGGCGTGCATTCATTAAAATGCACTGCTCCCCAATTATTTCCATCAATGAGGGGATACCTTTGCTGGCTACAACTTCAAAAATAAAAAGTTCAGACAGGGAACCTAAAAGAGAAAAGCTAGGAGCAGAAAAAAAACATTAGAACCGTGCAGGAATCAGGCTCCTAATCATCATGCACAGCCCATAAATTACAGGCTGTAACAGCAGTGTACAGTAGATTCAAGAAGATCAGGGATCATACATAAAAACAACTAAGCTGTTTTCTTTTATGTGAACAAATAGACAAAAATGAAAGTATAGCGACAGAAAGAAAGATCTGGCACGAGTATCGGAAAAAGCAGCAGCCACAAACTGAAGCTTATCAGCCGTTTTCAGTAGAATGGCCATCATGAAAGGAATTTTTGCCCCTGTTTCAGTTCATTTTAATCTTTTTATAATTGTCCCTATTAACCTTTTAACCTTAACACTCCCTCATAAAGTCTGAGATTAAAGCAAGGAAAATGGACGTGCCTGAAATTGGACATTAAGCAGAATATTTTTGACCATCTAGTGATTTTTTTTTTTTTGGCACCAATTTCTGCCTTTTTTGCTTCAGTTTTTGGCCACATGTTCCAGCAATGACACTGATGATCATATAATATCCCATTTTGGGATTATTTTCAGTAATCACGACATCAGCTGTGTTACTGAAGCTTTATTACCTTAAGATTACCTTACCTTATAACCTAAAATCACCTAGTGGCTGACAACTTTCTTGTTGAGACTTTCTTATAAAGGTCCTCCTTCTCTTTCGTTTCTCTTGTGGCTCCTCTGTAGTTATTAACCTGCCTGCATGCTCAAGGCTCCAGATAAGAGTAGGAGATGCTATGCCATTAACATTAAGTGAATGCATAGCTCACAATTCATATTCACATATGGGAGTTGATTAAAAAAAGACCAGAGGCATTGTCACATTTATAAAAAAGTTATAGTGGGTTTTCAAAATGCTTTTTTCTGGGGGAGAAATGCTCGAGTTCTATATATTGAGGTGGGTGTACTTTGTTGGTATATGAGGCTGAAAATATTAAAAATTCAAACAGTTCTTCATGTCAGTTTGAAAGTTTGATCCAAATAATCCAAATAAATGCCTTCCTACTCACCCTTTCAGTGTTGGAAATCATACTCTGGTAGCCTAATTATAAGACTTTACTTGGGTGGGCTGCGCAGATGTATTAATATGCACCTCAATATATTTTGCAACTTATTTTAGTATTTCATTGTTATCTGCACGACCAAAATTTTTGCAGCCGTGTGTAATGAACTTGTGATATTGTTGCCTTTGAATTGGTTGCTTCATAGACAGGGACCAGGTCTGTGATCGCTCACAGTCAGTTGCCGTCTTCAAAGCAACTCTGGTGCATCAAGATGGTGATTAAACAGCAACAAGACAGAGTCAGTTTATCAGTTTGCAATTGAATGGGGTCAAAATGGCAATTACATACAATCTGTTTGTGATAATATGGCGATTAATGGTGATAAATCACAAAACTGTGCGGTCTATATACACAGAAATTCACATTAGCTACTTACATTTAGAATTTAGCCAGAACCTCACAGATTTGAAACTGAAATTCAGAAGTTCATCCACAAATAGCGACGTAGCTGCTGCGGGACAGTGATTTAAATGCAAAATGACTTAGGCACTTGGCAAACTTGCTTTTATATAGGAAAATAACTAGAATACAACCAGTTGGCAACCAGTTAGGTAGAGTCTCCTATTGCAAAGAGACACATCGCAGACAAATTGCGCTCATTGGCGTAGACTGACTCAGATTGATTCCAGTGTTTTGGCAATCTCTCTGCGTTTATAAATTAGACCGTGATTAGTTGCAAACCTTTGCCAATCTGTCTGAGAGTGATTGCAGTCAGTCAGACCACAATTGTTTGGAGACAGGTTGCTTCCCACCAGGCAACCTGTGCAATCAGCTTGTGATTGAAAGTGGTCCCCCACCTGGTCGTTGCAACTACTTACAATCGGTCTCCAACAGTAAAAAAAAAAAGAAAAAGATCAATACTATCACTGGGCAACCATTGGTTTTTCCTAGTCACAAGGAGGTTGCTGTCCTGTTTTTACTCTAGTGTGCCTGAGCCATTGTATAGAGAGCTAAGTCACTGATAACCAGCTAGCCCTGGCCCTTCACGTCTCGTGTTTTTCGTGTTGAGCCTGCTAACCAGGCCGCCTCAGTATCAGTCAGCTGCTTTTTCAGGAAGTGTCTTTGCTTGTCATTGAACAAACTCCATACCCCCCTGTCTTGGATGGCAGATGGTGACATTATTCTGCCCTAGAGATGAGCTCTAAGCTAGAGGACCACATAAATCAGAACCTGGAGCAGGTGGAGAACTGGTTTGTGTGTTGCTACCATAGACAGTATAAGACATGGACATTGGTTCCTGGTTCGAAATATGAAGCCAATGTGGAAGTGTCTAAAAAAAAAATGCATTCTATCTGAAGGCCACCAGACCACCATGGTTGCAAAAGACTTCCGGTCCAATAGAAGTCTATAGGAAAATAGCTTTCTTTCCTGATCCTCTGTAAATACTTTGCTGCTGAGTTTATGGATTTAGTCACTCATTTTGGGTCATACAGTATAAAAATTTTATCTGTTTTGTAAATCTTGGTTATGCCATGTTTCAAAAAGGAGGGTTAGCCGTGGTATTTTCCATTCGCTCATTGGCTAACGAGTTGCCAATGAAAAGTCGTTAGCCGATGAGCTTCGGTTTCACACTCAGACCGTCCTCCTCCTCCTCATCTCCTCATCACATGGTTTCTTGTAACCAAAATGGCGATGGCGAAAATGTTCATCTAAAAAAAAAAAAGGGACTTAAAAACAGGACTCTGGAAACCAATGGGTGACATCACGATACCTATGTCCATGTCTTATACTGTCTATGGCTGCAACCATACACAGCATAAAAGATCTATGTAGCCACCGTGATATCGCCCATTGGTTTTGGACTCCATATTTTGAAGCTTTAACATTAGCATTTTAACGCCGCCATGTTGGGTTTTTAAGCCAAAAGTTACCTGATATGGATGAAAAGATGGAGTGCAGTTAGCAGCTAATGCTGGCTAGCTTGGTTAGCAAGCTGCATTCATAACCTGTACGTGTGCAATGCCCAGACACACATATTGGCTAATTAGTGCTAAGTACCAGTCTAATAAAATACTTGCATTTCACTCACCAAAACTGAAGCGAAAACGTCTGTGATGATCTATACCACCAGCTGCAAATATGCTTTGTAATGCTGTAAAATTGGAAATTTTAACATGGGAGGCTATGGGGTCTGACTCCCTTTTGGAGCCAGCCTCAAGTGGAGGAGAGGAACTGCAGTTTTTGCCACTTTGGCAAAGCGTTGGCTTCATTTTCCATCTCTGGAGGTTGGTTTTTGGTTGTGATTGAGCTCACCGAGGCTGCAGAGCAGAGCAAAGACAACTAGCTGCATCCAGGAAGGTGGAGTTGGACTGTCCGCTCTCTCACTTGAGGGAGCTGATTATTTATCCGTTTTACTGTCACAAAGTACTGTATGTATAATATATCTTAATAATTCATTTGTGAGTGGAGTGCACCACACTGCTGCCACAAATAGAGTCCAGTTGTGAGGGAAATGTGTATTCAAGTCCAAGCACAACTTCCAAATCATTGAAGAATATCCACCATGCCTATTTTTGAAACTCGTGACACTGTTGGTATTTAAAAGGTCTATACAGCATAATAAGCCTCCTGTTGTCAAACGATACCACATTAGTCCAAAAGATCACAACGATGAAATGAACACCAAACAGCCTAACGACTGCAGTACAGCTTTTTCAAAGTAGCAAAGTCATGCCATTATTAACTTGACACTTAGCTGGGCCACGGCAGATACAAAAAAAATGTATTAATACTATATAAATACTAACCCTAACCCAATCTTAACCCTAATACAAGAAGAATAAATATAATTATTCATTTATGAATCTGAAGGAGAACTTTAAGCCCTGTAAGTTAGAAAACCTGATGTTTCTCTACATTTTAATTCTTTTTTTTTTTAAATAATAAAATCAGCAAATTCTATGTCACTGTAATAATCTGGTATTTTGATCTGAAAAACAACACCAAAATGAACAGATGTCACCCAGCAAAGATCTGTGCGCAGCTTTGATTGATTGTTTCATAGAGCCGCAGTGTGCTGAGCATCAGGAAATCAAACTGAAAAGCGAAGCACAAACATGTAAGAAGTTGATAGAAAAAAATCTTTGTTCTTGTTTGTGTTTAAAGGCAGACTGTAATCAGATTTCCAGTCTTAAGACATGAATCCTGTCATTAGCCCGGCCGTGTTGTTGTCATGTTTGTTTTCCACCGAAATGCCACATCAGTCACATTATTCAGCAGCACTTAGACAGACGTCCATAAGAGCACGGTTGTGATGTGTGCAGCAGCCCGTGTGTGACCATCAACAGTCTTGTTAGCATCCTTGAATGTGACACTAAGACCCTTGACATGCCCTCATTAGATGCTCTGGAAAAGGTTGTTTTTTTTTTTTTGTTTTTTTTTTATTCATTAAACTGGCAATCTGACCTAAAATTAAATGCAACAAAATGGGATGCATACAAATGTAAATATTAACACTATAAGGTGTAATTAGTGGAACTAGAGCTTCTTCTTCATGCCTCTTCTGTCTCCGTTTTGCAGCCTTTGGACTACGAAAGGAAGCGGCAGTACAGTCTCCGCGTTCAGGTGGAAAACGTCCACATCAATCCCCGCTTCTACTCGATGGGCCCCTTCAGGGACGAGGCCACCATCAAGATCTTCGTGGAGGATGTGGATGAGCCGCCGGTGTTCGAGCGCGCCAGTTACATAATGGAGGTGAAAGAAGACTCACCCAAGAACACCGCCATTGGCTCCGTCAGCGCGTCTGATCCGGACGACAAAAACAGCCTCGTCAGGTAAACGAACCGAGCATCTTAAGTTCTTTTCTTACTTCACATCTTAACTCTTGGCAGAAATTTGCTGCTGTGGAACGCATTTCAAGGCAGGCATTGATTTCTATTCAAAAGCCAATAAAAAGTCTGAGCATGATAGTTCATTCAAGCACCACTTAATAGCTTTTTTTCAAAGAGGCTTCAGCAACACATCCAAGCATGTGCTCCACTCAGCTCAATATCCCATCCCCGACCCATCCCCTATATATCAATCTCATTTAGTGACCTCTGGCTCATGATATAGCATAGCACCGTCATATCAGAAATGTGTGAAACAATACGTGTTTTACATTGATTTCTATGGAGAGTCAAAATGACTTTGATTCACTGTGTAAACCCATTTTAGGAAAAGTCATGAAATAAGTGATCATAGTCTTTTATTTTAACGGTGTTAAGCAATTTGAAAAGGCATCAGAATGACCTCCTTGGCGGTTCTAGTGTTAACAGTGGAAGTTCGAGTCAACACAAATTATCCTAAAAAGGCTCAGTAATAAAAGTAACGGCAATACACAACATTGGGAAACAGAGTTTTGGACTGTCAGTTTTATTTTGTTTTCCATTTCTGTTTTCTATAGGGTTTAGTGTCAGTTTAGCTCATTTTAGTTTAGTTTTTAGGCTTTTTTATTATAATATGGTGCGTATTTGTCCAGGAAAAGATGTTAAGAAGTTCAGAAAATGCGATCCAATCCAAACAAAGAACTTTGTGAACACAGTTGTCCCACAGTCAGGTACACAGTCAGACTATCAATAAACTAACTTCATATCTAATTTTAGTTTTTAGTTTATTTTTAAATGACTATAATAACCTAATGGACATTACGTTTGCATAAGTTAATTTTTAAACACTTGAAGTGCAGAAAAATTGAATTTCTGTTTATTTGAATATGAATGGAAGTTGACAGCATTCAAAAACCTGAAACTACACAATATGTTTCAGCTCTGAACGGGTATTATTGCTACTGAAAGAGCTAAAATTTGTAGCGTCATTCAAGTTGTCGTTGAAGTTAATACCTGCTTTTACAGTTTGCTGTGTTTGTGAGATAAAAGAGAGTGCTTTGCATTGGCTAAACGTTAGCAAAAAACACACACACAAAAAAAAACAACCCAAGCCTTATGTCATTAGATTGGATTTTTAGGTCCCAATTATCTTTAAGACTCTTTGAAGAATCAATATACACAATTCATTTAACAAACTTGGATACCCCAGTGGTTAGATCACAACTTCAATTTGTGGTTCGAATAAACATACATATACTGTTGTATTGACTTGTTCTCTCCCACTTACATTGTAAAGCATCAATCAGTGGCAACATGTATTTATTATTATTTAAAATCCACTATGTGAGCCTGACTATAGAGGTTCACATGCTGTTATAACATATTCTAAACTCAAGCCTGACCTTTTAGCTCTTTAAGGAGCTTCACAAAAATCAGAAAACCAGCCATAAGATTTGGCTGAAAGCTCAAGTAAAAACTACAGTTTGAACCTTGAGTTACGTATATTATCTCTGTAACTTACTTCTATATTGAGTCAATATAGGCGCCCCCATTAAGTGAATTATTCATCTTTAATGTGAGATGTTGTTTAATCTTCTGAGGGTTGTAAATGGATCTTTGTCCTCTTGTTTTCTTCACCATTATCATAAATAGCATTAAAATAATGAGGCCTGAGCAGGAAGACACTTTGTTCTGCTACACATACAAAATGCTGCTAAATAATGAAATGTGCCAAAAGTTCGCTTACACAACTTAGCTCATGGAGATACAAAATTATGTGAGCGTTCTATTAAATGGGAATAATGGCAGTGGGGTGTGGGGCTGCGCCTCGACTCCGCTTCAGACTTTTTCATTTTTATGACGCACTAAGGGAGTTGGCTCTCAAGGTTGAAGTTCTACCACTTTATTGCAGGTGTCAAATATGATATCATTCTCTTTTATCGCCCATCATCAAGGAGGTAGCTACCCTGTGGCATTTAAAGTCGTGCAGAAGAGGAGGAGGAGGAGGAGGAGGAGGAGGAGGAGGAGGAGGGTTGGGAAGCCCGGGGGCTGCCTGGCATGAGGAAGTCACTGAGACAGTTATCTTTATTAGCTCGCCGCGACAAGCAGACACGTGCACATGTACGCAGGGATGCATGCACAAATCCTTAAGTAATCCATAAGTACAGTATGTAGACTTATGCAGATGATCACAAGGATGGCCTGTCTCTTTGCACATGTTAGTCCATCAGCGGCTGTGTTTATATGTACAGATTTTTTCCTTTCTTTTTTTTTCTGATTGAAGATTTCAGGTCAGCCGTTTACACGAGATGTGATTTAATACAGTCTGCTGCTTACATGCAGAACAGAACAGTGTGGCCTGCATAGATACAAATATGATGTGATGAACATGTCATGCATTCCTCTTCCTGAATGGCTCTCTGGCAAGTGTGCCGCTGGCTCTGTGAATATGGAGAGCTGTCATGTTTTCAGCGCTGTAGTTTCCATCCTTGTTGCCCTTAATTCTTTAAGAGGTTGGATTAAGAACAAACTCTCTGCAGTAGGAGAGTTTTGCCTGGATGCTGACATTTTTGGAGAAGTGTACATCTATAGAGTCACTATAGTTACCTATAGTTATTAGGTACACCTGTTCAACGGCTCATTTACACAAATATCTAATCAGCCAATCACATGGCAGCAACTCAGTGCATTTAGACATATAGACATGGTCGAGATGACCTGCTGAAGTGAGCATCAGAATGGGGAAGAAAGGTGATTTGAGTGACTTTAAACGTGGCATGGTTGTTGGTGCCTGATGGACTGGTCTGAGTATTTCAGAAACTTTGATCTACTGGGATTCTCCCACACAACCATCTCTAAGATGGTCTGACAAATCTGCAACAACTGTGTGATGCTATCAAGTCAATATGGACCAAAATCTCGGAGGAATTTTTCCGCTCACCAAAAATTGGACAATAGATGACTGGAAAAACGTCGCCTCGTCTGATGAGTCTGGATTCCTGCAGGTTCAGAATTTAGTGTAAATAACATCAAAGCGTTGATCCATCCTGCCTTGGTAGAGTCACATCATGGATGTGCAGCCGACAAATCTGCAACAACTGCAAAATCTCTGAGGAATGTTTCCAGCACCTTGTTGAATCTGTGCCACGAAGAATTAAGACAGTTCTGAAGGGAAAAGGGGGTCCAACCTGGGACTAGCAAGGTGGCCAGTGAGTGTATGTTAAGACAGAGGGCAAGCACAAAACGAATACAGCCAGTTATTTCTTCAGACTTATGAAAAGGTTCAGTCCACTCCTCTGAAGCCACTCTGTTTATTCTGATGTGGGTATTTATATGGAGCAGTTTTATTATAGCAGGACTTCTGTACTGCTAGTGTGCGTCCATCCCACTGTGATGGGAACTCTTTAGTGATGTTCAGACCTTTAAAACACGAACAATATTCAAGGTTATTAGAGAACATTTCTGTTAACTGAGGTTCAGATTTTCTATTGTTTAGCTTTCTCACACTTTCTTTAGCTGTCTATGTTAGCCAGCTTGGATGAGAAGCCCTTAAAGACCATCGAGTGCTGCGAAAGTGGATATTTGAACATTTAAATGTGAATGTGAACCCAATATTCAGCTGGGCTAAATATGGTTAAAGAGCAAGTATTTTTTTAGTCTTTTAGGTGCCATAAAACAGCATTTCAGTCACTATGTTTCATAGTGTAGTTAGCACTGCATTGCATGGAGATACAGCTGAGCCGATAATTGATACTACTAATGTTTATTTATACTATACTGCACTGATTTCCAAAAAAGTAAGCAAATCCTTTTTAATGTAATGGATATTTTACACTATTTTCAGGCTAAAGAGTTCAAGATCAACTCTCATTAGCTGCAGCGCAAACATTTAAATGATGCTGAAACAAAAATAATTTTGATTCTGAAAAGAAAAACTTTACTTTGGTCAAACGTTTGACCTAATAAGCCGTCATGCTGAAGAACATATTCTGAAAATATTGTGTTAAGTCAGCCAGTAGGGAGGAAAAAGGTAATAATGTATGTCCCATCCCCCCGATTACTAACATTTCTGTAACTCTCCTCGTCCTTCTGCCTGGCCTTCCATCCAGCCAGCTGCCTGCCTGCTGAGAGTAGCACTTTGGCTGTCCGGTCAGGACGAGGCACACTGTTATCTCTGCACCATTAATCAGTGGAAGGGTTAGGCCCAGGCAGGTGAATTATTGGGAATATTAGAAAAGCAATTAGTAAAGCCCACGGCCGACACACATCTAACAAGGTTAGAGTTACTGTCGGGCCTGCAAGGTGATATTAGAGTAGGAGGGAGTGGTTAGATGAAGACACCAAAATGTTTGATGCAGGAGAAGCAGCAGCAGCAGCAGCAGGGAGGGGCTGAGGAGGCAGGGGTGACACCCGTGGAGAGGGGGGAAGAGCGGTGGAGAGAGGAGAGGGATGCGGCGATGCATTGAGAGCCCCGGTTCATAGTCTCCCCCCGTGGGTCTCCTTCCTCTTATGCTGGCCCTCCTGATGCCTGCTACTCCATTAATCACACTGATGCATCACAGAGTAGTCTGGGAGGCAGAGAAAAACAACACAACTGGATAACCTGTTGGCTCTAATGTGTGTATCAACACAGGGCAGACTATTCAAGACTGCTAGTGCCGGAGAAGACGGTTTATTATTATATGTCAAAGGTTCAGTTCCCCAAATAACCAAAAATATATCATTTTATTCAACTTCTGGTAGATGTATCTGGTCCTGCAGATGGTTTTAGTTTTATGTGCCCAGGTTTTTCTCAGGCTTCATGTCCTCTCACTACACTCTATAGTGTTTTAGTTGTGGCAGATGTGTCGAGATGCAAAAACCATACTCAAAGTAAATGTGGGGCCACTGTCCCTTCAAGGTCATTTCTTTGTGTGCTTCTGGACTGCTTCTAATGTGGCTACTATTTTTAGATCACTCCGTTTCTGACCACTTGCACATGCATATTTGTGGTTTTTCTAAGGACCCCAAACCTGTGCAGAGAGCAAACATCTGTGTCATAGTGGTCACACAAAGATGGTTTATGAGGTTGAGAGCGTGACCAGGAGCTTTGGACATTTCAAGCAAAAATACTATTCGATATTAACTGGGAACTAGACTCTTTGAAGACCACCTGCCACTCCAAACTGCTCTCAAATGGCTGCTTGTTGTTTGCACTGCACCTCGTTTTCATTTATTTTTGAAAAATGTTTCACAAAGAACTTTTTCGATGTCTGTCGTGACTTTGGCGTTGCTTGTTTCTCCTTTATTTTACTGGCCCGCTACCTGGTAGTTAGTAGCGTCTTCTTCTATTTTTGTTGTTAAATGGTAGCCGACAAACAGCTTGTAGGTGCATTACTGACACTTTCTGCTGGTAGTAGCTCGTTACATCCTACCAGATAAAAAGGAGGGAAACTATACACTGCCCACCCCATTAAAATGCCACACACTCTAATATTTTGTCGGACCACCTTTGCTTTGATGATGGAACCATTCGGCGTAGCATCGATTTCATAAATTTATGCAGTGTCACATCATTTATTTCTGACCAGAATTGCATTAACTTTTGGCTAAGATCTCCCAGTATTTATGACGGGAGAGTCAGACAGCTAAAGTCTTTTGCAGCACATCTCAAAGATTCTCAGTGATGTTCAGGTCTGGACTCTGTGGTGGCCAGTCTATGTGTGCAAATGATGTCTCACGCTCCCTAAACCACTGTTTCACAATTTGAGTCTGATGAATCCTTGAAATATGCCCGTGCCATCAGGGAAGAAAAAAAAAATCCATCGATGGAAAAACCTGGCCAGTCTATTCTGGTAACCATCTGACCTCAGTGGAAGGCTCTCACCTACACTATCACCACCTGGTGACTTCTTTGTCCAGTGCAGTGTATATTTTAAGGCAAAAACAGGCATAAACTTCAGTTTTTTTAATTACTTAAGTGCTATTAAAATATTTGACAGTCATGAACCATCCTTCAGTTGTACGCCATGAGTTTGTCTCCCAGGTCAGACTAACAATGCTGCAATGCGGAAGAATATTCGGCGTAAACGACCTAAATGTAGTTAATGCCAGGCTACCTTGTGAGCCCACTTTGTGGCCACACCAACACAATCTTCACTCACCATTTGCCAGATCTGGGTCTCTACGACTTTGCCCTCTTCAAAAAAAAGAAAATTAAAGTGACACGCTCACTTTTTTTTGACACATACATCTAGCTCACTTTGCAGATGCTCAAGTCTAAGTGGTCTGACAATGACTTTCAGGAAGTGCTGGAAGTGATCTTTTGATGTTGAAGTCATGGTGTGTTGAAACACACCAGAAAACAACAATGTTTTTAAATTCAAATTAACTCTTATATTTTGGCCTATTTGTGCATGTAAAATAATAATAATAATAATTTTGTTCCTTTCAACAAAGTTGGCCTTTTCTTCTTCACTTTGTTCCCCACACAGAAAGTCAGTTCGACCAAGACACACCTGAGACACTCTGTGAATGTGACTCTACCCTGTGTCTGTCGCCCTGGGAAAACAACACATTTCCACTCAGCATGAGTGCACAAGTTTACACGCCAATCGTTGTCTGTGTGTTTTGTGCAGGTACACTATTGATCGGCGCACAGACATGGACAGAGTGTTCAACATCCATGCAGGCAACGGGTCAGTGTTCATCCTCAGGGAGTTGGACAGAGAGGAGAATGCTTGGCACAACATCTCCGTCATCGCCACGGAGTTCAGTAAGTGCAGCAGCCGGACCGGAAAGAGACATTTCGGTTCATGTACTTCCTCTAATTCTGTCAGCCAAATTGGATTTTTGGGACTGAAAGTATTGGCTGGTAGCTGGTGTTTATTTCCCCAACCCCACACTTTAAATTCTCCAGAAGTAGCAGAGATGCCCATTTACTTATTTTTCCCCTAATTTTAAAAATAAAATTAGCAAACGTCTTTGTTTTCTAATTTGCTGCTGTTAGTTTGATGCTGCTGCAAACCTTCCTTCAATCTTTGCCAGTTGCTTTGAAAAAAATCCTAATAATTTCCACTTCCAAAGACTTTATTTTATTTTTACTTTCACTTTCTTTTTGTCAGTGAAAATTAGAACTTCCCGCAGAGATTTCAACATAAAAGTCTTAACTGCATATAAAATTAACTGTGGAAAAAAAATCTCCAAAACTTGGAGCTTCTGATTTGTTGTTGTTGTGCAGATAATTGTTTTTACCAGCCTTTATTTATTTATATACATAATACTGTAATGAGTTTGCTTGGAAACTCAGGAAAAGCTGCTGTTATGAAAATTAATAATTAGCCATGTAAATTCACTGTGTCCACCTTTGTGTTTCCTAGCCAACCCGCGACAGATCCGCCGGGTGCCTGTATACATCAGAGTGCTGGACGTCAACGACAACGCTCCAACATTCGCCACCAATTATGAGACGTTTGTGTGCGAGAACGCTAAGGCTAATCAGGTCGGTTATTACGGAACACAAAGCCGTAGTCATGGTTTCATCTTGACTTCCCCGTTTAGGATTATGCATCCGCTCCCAGCCCAGCATGTAATTAGCGGGCCTCAGAGAGAATCTGTAAATCTGTCACGTGTGTTTTAAGCTACTAGATAGTGGGACCGCTTCTGGGGACCAGACTTTCACATCTCAGGTTGATAAAGAGCAGTTTTCTGCCTCAAAATAGATTAAAGAAGTCGAGAACAGATCCACAGTGAAAAGAGATGTCTAGAGGTTCTGAAAAGACAGAGCTGCATTGTAGACCTTTTACTGTAAGACTCCCACAGCTGGCTCTGGCTTTGCAGCTCTTCTGGAGTTGAAAACCCCAAATCTGTGATACCTCAGAGATAAATGTGGACAGTGAGTCTTCAGTTTGAGGATCACTAGTAAAGTCCACATAATGCTGTTTTGCTAACAGAAAATGTGGCCATGACCCAAGCTGCAGCCTGCTAGACTTCTGTGTAGTCTTCACAGATAAAAAGTCTATTCACAATATTAGCCTTTGATAGTGCAGATGTTTTTCCTCTGGCCTGTAGTGCTATTTATCTCTCTAGGGCTTCTCAAAGTTTTTAAGACCGTGTGTGAATTTAGAGAGCTGACATATGATTGAAGGGGGAAAAAAATGCACACACTAAAAAAAAATCGAGTGTTTGTAATGTGTCTGATCAGAGGATGTTGGTTTATATTGATAACTGTCACATTTGTGCTTGTTTATAGTTTCTTTTAATCATGAGTGAGGTAGCTGTTACATTTCTTGTGATACCCATATTTATTAGTGTACTGTTTAAGCTGATGTTCACAGACTGTATATAAATAAAAGATGGACGTAACCAGATCAAGGCTGGGTTAACGACGACCACCACAGGTGCTGTTGACCCGCAGGGTGCCGGTGGAAACTGTGCTACTGTGTATGCTAGGGATAGGGTGAGATGGAGGCAGATGATCTGCTGTGGTGATACCTAAAGGGAGCAGCCGAAAGAAGTAGAAGAAGCTGGCTGTGTCAGGACACCTGCCAGTCAAAGGAGCCATGCCCCTAATCCCAGCATCCAGGTGGATGATTTATAAAAAAAAAAAAAAATCACCCCCTCCATACAGTTGTTAGGAAGGAGGAAACTATCATAAACATGTTTTTTTTTAATGCCGTAAAGTTGGGCGTTTTCAATTGGGGATCTATGGCCTCACTTTCGGAGCCAGCCTGAAGTCACCACTAGAGGAACTGCAGTTTGGGGTATTTCCATGTTAGCTTCACTTGATTGTTATTATGGTAGAACGCAGGTTGAAATTGAAGGAAAATGCTCCCCTAGTTTTGTTTTCTTGCAACTAAGGTACACTTGGGCAGTCTTTCCTTGCTGCATTGGTGGTGTTCTGTTTTGGAGATATCAGCTGTAGAGATATCTTGCTTCACTTGTATATAATGGAACCAGACGGCGCTAATATTGTGATGCCCAAAAAGAAACAAATAAAATAATAAAATCCCTAGCAGGAATGTCTTTTCCGAAATCATGACCTTGTTACTCAAAAAAAAAAAAATCCTCAAACCATGTAGTCAGCAGCATCGTGTTGGAACTGTTTTCTTTCCACCAACCTACATCGTGCCAACGAAAAGAAGCGAGCAGCTAGCTGACATTACAACTCCGTCATTGTTTACATGCCGTAGGTACAATCATGTGAAAAAGAAAGTTTTCATAGGTCTCTATCCAGTCCTGTGAAAAACAAAGTACACCCCATGATTCAATAGCTCGTAGAACCACCTTTAGTAGCAAGAACTTTAAGTAATTGTTTTCTGTATGACTTTATCAGTCTCAGGAATTTTCCACTCTTCTTTACAGGGTTGTTTCAGTTCATAGAGGTTTGCCGGTGATTGTTTATGCACAGCTCTCTTAAGTCAGGTTGAGGTCTGGACTTTGACTGGGCCATTGCAACACCTTGATTCTTTTCTTTTTCAGACATTCTGCTTGCTGCTGTGCTTGGGATCATTGTCCTTGGGATCGGTGTCCTGACACAGCCAGCTTCTTCCTCTTCTTCTTCTTTCGGCTGCTCCCTTTAGGAGTCACCACAGCTTGGTATCATTATCCTGTTGCATGACCCAGTTTCAGCCAAGCTTTAGCTGTCAGACAGATGGCCTCACATTTGACTCTAGAATACTTTGGTATACAGAGGAGTTCATGGTTGACTCATTGACTGCAAGGTGCCCAGGGCCTGTGGCTGCAAAACAAGCCCAAATCATCACCTCTCTACCACCGTGCTTGATCGTTGGTATGAGGTGTTTGTACCCATATGCTGTGTTTGGTTTTCATCAAACGTGGCTCTGTGCTTTATGGCCAAACATCTCCACTTTGGTCTCGTCTCTCCAAACTTCCAAAACTTCTGCTTTTAGAGAGGTGCTCACACTTGCTGATGATCAGTTAATCGAGTGCATGTGATTAGCAGCACCTGGATGCTACTTACCCTCTTAATTCCTATAGAAGCAGCAAGAGTATACTTTTTTGTTGGTTTTTTTTACAGGACTATATAGAGTCCTGTGAAAACTTTCTTTTTCACATAAATGTAGATGCACTCTTCCGCAATAGTTCCTGCACAAAACAAGAGAAGAGAAGGCAGGCAATCAGACATCTCCACAATTCACATCATCAGAATGGGGTAACTGACACGAAAATGATCTAGTTGAATAAATAGCACTACAAGCCAGAGGATAAACATTGATTTGGGGGTGAACTGTCCCTTTAAGTAAATATAGCATCACTACATTAAGGAGATACTGTGTTTCAACTACAAAAAAAAAAAAAAAGATCATTATGCAGAATCAGTTAAACCGGTGCCTTCATGTTGCATCTGATAAAGATGAGGTTGCTTTAAGGTACTTTGTATCCTGCTAGGTAGCTTAATTCAGTGTGACACTTTGCTGATGATATCCTTGCACACGTTTACCATCAGAAAACCTCTGGAGGTTTATTCCTTGTTTGCTCACCCTTAACTATTTGTCTTTATGAATTCCCCAAAGAAAGAACCATCCCTTTAATCTTAACAAACAGCTCGGTTATTCATCACAGCAGCTGATGTTAACATGCAACTACCAGACGCTAACGAGCATGCAGCGAAGGTATCTTTAATTAGACGGTTTACAGCTAGAGAGACATAACAAAAGTATGTACGAGTTAGATTTGCCTCTTCTTTTATTCTTTGTTTGAAATTTAATTGCTGTGTTCTGACTAGAAAGTGTTGCTCAATTTCCACTTCCTGTTTACAGCTCTGCCAAACTAGCACAATTAGCCAACTCAGTACTAGCACCCTCACAAGCATCAGTGAGGTTTGTGTGTGGTTAAATGACCTGTTTCCAGTCCAGCACACTGGGCTGATGGAGTATTTATTTGCTGTTTTTCACAGCCAGTGTTGGCTTGTTGTGTTACTCACCTGTGTGCCTCTCACTCCAGGTGATACAAACCGTGAGCGCCACAGATCCTGACGCGCCACACGGAGGACACCGGTTCTTCTTTAATCTTGCTCAGGAGGCTGCTGGAAAAGCAAACTTCTCTGTCCGGGACAACAAAGGTAACTAACTCTATATACTGATGCATCCATTAGGAATTCATACCTGCTGTTCATGTACTGTATGTGTAATTGATTGATGGATTTTTTTTTTTTCCCGTCAGACAACACAGCGTCGATCCTGACGCGGAGAAACAGCTACAACAGCCTGCACAAGAGCATCTACCACGTGCCTGTGGTCATTTCTGACGGCGAGTTCCCAATGCAAAGCAGCACGAACACGCTGACCATCAGAGTCTGCTCCTGCGACCGCGAGGGCAACATGAAGGTGTGCAACGCCGAGGCGCTCACAGCGAGGGCGGGGCTCAGCACCGGAGCCCTGGTGGCCATTTTACTTTGTGTCATCATCCTGCTCAGTGAGTACAGGCCGCAGGTGGAGCGCCTTCCGTTCTTTTTTTCTTGCATGTTTTCGTGGCTTTTCACTGCACAGCTTCTCCAGCAAAGCAATCCATAGGAGGTGTTAAAGAGTCGGTTTCGTATTTCACTGTTTAATTTGATTCATCACTTCCTGTGGGCGGATAATTCGGCCAATGACCGCAGCTGTCATCTTAATCTGATTTTAACCGCAAAGCAGCAAAGATATACAGCATCTCAACTGACTTGAACAGGATACTTTTCTTCCTTGCATCAGGGTGGTGAGATAGGAGCATTTTTATGTAAAACTGCAGCCTGGTATAGCTTTTCAGCTTCAACTATTGCTGGTTTAGCTTGAAAAGCCTTTACTTCCCCATCTATCAGTCCTAACTCAGTAAGTGCAAAAACTTCAGCTGTAGTATTCATGCCTCCTGTACAATATGACAGATTTTCTGGGAATCTTGTGAACTCTAATCATATCAGAATAATAAGAATGCCTGTTAAATGCTGCTGTGTGAAAGGGTTTCATTTCTGGAGACTTGAAATAATACACCTCGGCACATTGAAATTTGTTCCAGTAACTGCCTGACAGGATTTTGCAATTGCATAAACAGTGATTTCCACATTATGTTTGAGTTAAAGTCAAAAGAACGAGATTACTTTT
>VUQI01013144.1:23197-33231 GCA_015106735.1 Paratilapia polleni
CTTTGTGCACGCTTTGGGAAAAAAAAAAAAAAAAAAAAACAACAAACAAAAACCAACACCCCCCAGAAATATAAGAATTTCACATTTAAACAAAGAAAAAAATGTTAGTTTCCACAGTGAACAAAGCTAGTAATAATATCTGAGTCAGGAAACATCACAATGAAAAGCGTGTGGATGTTGTCATTTGACTTGTAGGAATGATGCACAACACTTCAGTGTTACTGTCGGTGAAGGACCACCGAGTTATCCTTATGTCCAACGTGTCCAGGCTGTGGTCCAGCAGGAGCTGATGATGTAGTAGCAGCAGACTTTGGTGGCATATTGTTCTGAATAACAGCACTCTGAATCTCAATCTGTACTCTCTATGCTCCTTTTTTTCCCCTCTTCTCCTTCCGCTCACCCCCAACCAGTCGAGGTAGATGGCTTCACTGAGCCTGGTTCTGCTAGAGGTCTCTTCCTGTTAAAAATGAGTTCTTCCTCTCCACCATTGCCAAGTGCTGCTCATAGGGCATCGTCTGATTATTGGTGTTTTCTCTCTAATACTGTTGGGTCTTTATCTTGAGATAGTAAAGTGCCTTGACCTGGCTGTTATTGTTTATCGCAACAAGGAACAATAAGAAACTTGACTGCTTTTATTCCCACTGGCAAGTCGCCTCAAAATCTTTATTTGCAAAAGCAAGGCATTTCTGGTAGTTTTCATCTTAGAACCGTATGTGACACAGCATGCAAAAACGTGGCTCAAGTTCAACACTTTTCATTTTTTGCTTTTTTATGTTTCCTAAAATTTCTAAACGTCTAGACTAACATGCAAAAAACAGATTTTGTTTAACTGTCTTTATTTTCTATGAATTTTTAACTTGAAGATGTCAAAATGTGTCCGTTCTTTGAATTATTGTGGTTTAGTAACGATGCAAATAGATTAATAGTTACTTGTAGCAGGTTCACAAATGATTAAACTTCTGATAAAAACTCCACTAGGTTCACAAGAAACCATTGAGCAGTCACAATCCACACAGCTTTATAGCCACAGGCTTAAGATGGAAAAGTCGCCATCATTTTGCTCCTAAGGGGGCAAAGTTTGCTGGCTGAGTGACCAGATCACATCCCTAGGCATGTGTGGCTGCGCTGAGTGGGGGTTTTCCCCTCATAGCTGAATAGTGTGCTGTTTATTTGCAGTTTATGCATCAGAAACTGTTCAATAAACTACATTTTTCAGACATAACTTTGATATTTGCAGACAGTGAATTAAGATAACAAACATTGGCAATATTGGAAAGTCCGGTTGTTCTTGATTGTGTCATCGCTTGGCTGTTTTTGTGCATAACCAGGATTCTCTGTCTGCATCTTTAGCCAGCTTTTCCTGTGCTGCCTCACAATTGTCTTTCCTATCTCGCTAGCTTCTTTTTCCCTTTACCATCTGACAGAGACAGTATAAAAGATGGAGAGTAGCGTCCATGTTGGAAAAGAGAAGCCAACACGCAAGTGCCTTAAACCTGCATTCTTTTTAATGGCCACCAGGCATAACTGTGCTTGCAAAAAGACTTCAGGTCCTAAAGTAGTCTATGTGAAAACAGCCCTCTGCCCTGCTGATGAGTTTATGGGCTCAGTCATGCATAATGAATAAAACATGACGTCCATTTTGCAAATTTTGCCCATTCTAGGTTTCAGAAAGAATGAGATTGTTCATTGGAAAACAACTTGTGACTGAGAAGTCATTAGCCAAGGAGCAAGCAGTTTCACGGTCAGATCTGCCACGCGCTCATCAAATCCAAGATGGCGATAGCGAAATTTTTGAGCTTCAAAACAGGACTTCACAAACTAATGCGTGATGTCACAGTGGCTATTCCATCTCTTATACTGCACATAATACTTTACAGGAATGCAAGATAAACCAAGGGAAAAAAATAAAACACAATAATAATAAAAATCTAGATACAGTATTAGGTTATGTCTCAGTTACAAGTGCCTTGTAGAAATTTGAACCTCTTTCAAGTAAAGATAAAACTTTAATGACCCTAAATTGTTTAAATCATATTGAATACTTCTTAAGGATCCAAAGTAACCCCTGCCTCATATCATCCCTTGAATGTCATAATGCTTCTTAATGGTACAGAGGTTGCATTTGTAGCGCATAATGTATTCTGCCATGTTCTTAAATGGGGTTCCTTTATGTTCTTAAGCAGCAGCGGCCCCGAGGACCGAGAGATGCATAATGCGTCTTTGTGGTCGCACAGCCTGCTCTACAAAGTCAGACAAAGTCCCTGAACATCAGTGCACACTCATGCAACATCCACAATTCCCCCCGGACAGCCACTGGCCTTCAGAACAAGGAGAGAGCGCAAAGAAACAACAGCAAAAGTCACCAAACTCTCATATTTGTTCTCTTTGTTTTTGTTCTCCCCGCAGTGATTGTGGTGCTGTTTGCTGCCCTGAGGAGGCAGAGGAAGAAGGAGCCTCTGATCATCTCCAAAGAGGATGTCAGGGACAACGTCGTCAGCTACAATGACGAAGGGGGTGGAGAGGAGGACACTCAGGCCTTTGATATCGGCACACTGCGCAACCCGGAGGCCATCGAGGAGAGCAAACAGAGGAGGGACATCGTGCCCGAGACTTTCTACCCTCCGATCCGACGGCCTGTGCTGCCCCCAGCTCGGGACAATAATGGGGACGTGAGAGACTTCATCAACCAGAGGCTCCAGGACAACGACAGCGACCCGACGGCGCCGCCTTACGATTCCCTGGCCACCTACGCCTACGAGGGCAACGGCTCTGTAGCAGAGTCTCTCAGCTCACTGGAATCAGTGACCACTGAGAGCGACCAGGACTACAACTACCTGAGTGAGTGGGGACCCCGGTTTAAGAAACTAGCGGACCTGTATGGGGGCGACGACAGCGACAGGGATTCCTAACAAGAACTTGGCACACACACGGGGAGAAAAAAAAAAAGTCAAACACATGTTGAAAACATCCGGGCGGTTCTGGTGCACGTGTGGCGAGTGAAATGTCGAAAGGACAGAGAAACGAGCGCTGTTTGTCCAAGTGCTCTTTCACCGCCTTCGATCACCATTCAGTTGTCCCTCCGGTGACCAGACGTAGGCTTTGTGTGTCCAGTCAGTGTTAGTTGCGTTTTTGCGAGGGCACAGTAAAAACAGACTTTGTGTCAAGACTTTCTTTTTGTGTGTATATGGGGTGTACATGAGGCCCAAATATATCTATACCGATATATTTGTTTTGTTTCTTTCTTTCTTTTTTCTCCAAAGCTGCCTGTGATGGACATGTTCAACAAGCAGTTTTGTAAACCAACAGATATGCCTATGTATTTTTCAGTGTTTCTGGGACAAAAACATGCTGCATATTGTGAGTTCTATCTTAGCTTGTGTATGTACGGTAATATGATACAATACGCTGTACAGTTGTTTTGTTTTTCTAGGGATTTCTATCTTCCAAACAATCCCCTCTTTCAGCAAACACTTAGCCGCATTTTGAATTTGAGCCACAAGAAAATGAAAAACGTGGTTCCACATTGGGTGGGGGAGGTACACAACATCAAATTTTGAGTTAGTTGTGGCAGGTGTTGAACGGTGACGGTTGTTTTTAATGCTTATATAAAGCTGTGGTAAAGGACTACTACTACAAACACCTGCAAACACACCAGTATATCGTTTTTACAGTATTTGATTTTCATCACCACACGGCTTAAAACACTTGCTGTGAGGTGGGCTGAAATACCAAATATTTCCTTATTGAGCTGAATGTCATCAGCCAGTTTTTCTCTGTGCAGGGTAAAATATGAAGTGCACAGGATAGTGTTATTTTCTATGCTGCAATGAAGACCCACGAGTCTAATGGGTGAGGCGTAATTAAGAGGAAAATACTGGTCTTGTTGGACCTTTTTGCTCACTTCAGAAACACAAACGCTGGAAAGATGCTGAGGGGGAAGCAACAGAGCCTGAAACTACAGCATCAAAATAGATTTGGTTAAACATGTCGTGGATAGTTACCATTAAAATTCATTACGTAGTTTTATTTTCTTCCCCTAAATGGCTCATTTTATCTGTTCAAGTGATGTAGTAAAAGGGAAGGTAGCGTTTGAATCAGTGTAAGGAGCAAAAACAATGGATATATATGGACTGGAATCTAAAGACATGACTATCTAGATATGAAGCTTCACGCAGCAAAGCATTAAAGTCCATGAAATGAATCAAAAGACTTGCCTTAAATTAAAATAAACAAATAAGCAAAATGCTCCCTACACTTCACGCTCTTCTCACAAAAAAAAAAGTCTAAATCAGTGGTTCCCAACCTTTTTCACACCGCTTTGTGTCTTTTATGGTCAACTGTGTCAAACGCCCGTAACTATTAGCATTAGCATATCCAGTCTTTTATCTTTCAACTGTTAATTATGATAATTAACAGCTGAAATATCGATAATTATATACTGTTAGGTAGCAATTTCACTGCTAACTATACTTTAAGCAAAAGAAATCATTGCATTAATACATAATTTCAGCTAGCTGCTATCTTTTAATGTTACGCTAACAACTTTATTTGTATTATTAGCCAACACTTTCTGCTGTTCATCCAGTGTTTTACGTCGCTGTTTCATCTGGTAATCCATACTGTTAGCTAACAGTATAACTGCTAACTATACTTTAGGTAAAATAAATAAATAAATAATAATGCTGTTTTTTTTTGTTTTTTTTAATAGTTTCAGTTGGCTACTGTTTTTTAACTTTTTTCTGTTCACTAACATTTATACAGACTTTTATCTTTCTATTTTAACTTTAAGTCCATAATGTTAGCCAACAGTTTAACGGCTGACCATATTTTAAGCCAAAACAAAACAAAAAAGACATTTTAAAAAAAGAAGCTAATATTACGCTCTTTTCATAATTTAATCTTTAGCTCTGGCTAAAGTTATAGATGGCGGTTAAATTATTACTAAAAATCTTGATAAACAGTAAACATTTTACAACTTTGTATCCATTAAGTTTAGCTAACAATTGCGTTTGTCTTTCCATACTGCTAGCTAATAATTTCCACTTTTTCCTTTTGGCTGCTGTTTTTACAGGTTATCCAATATTTTCAGTGTAACTTATCTTTTTTTGCACAAACGTGTTCAGTACCACTCAATTCTTTAATTTGCAATATAGAGCTAATCTTCCCACTTATAGCCCCTGTATATAGAGCTCAACAGTGACATTCTGGAAGTAAAAATCCCATTCATATTCTCTACATGAATTTTGATTGAGCCATAATGTTGTAACCATTCGAAGCAGACTTACTATGAACTGTAACATTGTGTAACAATGTATAATGGCGAAGTGTTTATTCGCAACGTCGTGGAAAATAACTACTGTACTCGCTGTTACCATGGAAATGTTTAAACCTGCGAACATCAGGTTGCTTAGTGAGCATGAAAGTTCAGAAACGGCGAGAGCAGGAATCATGAAGCACTGCACCGTATCGATAACTAGGCTAGACTTTACTACACACACACACACACACAAGCAACAAAATATAATCAAAACTACTATTATACAACAACACAACAATGAAGAGGATTAAATTTGAGAGGGTTTGAAGTCGTTCACTGTGGAATCTTGGATTTGCAAAGCATTATGGGAGGAGTTCCTTCACTGTTAAAAATAACTATGCACACAGTCCTTTGCCTTTTTTTTTTTTTCCGTTATTTATAAATTTTTTAAAATCCAAATCAAATCTTTTTATGGACATGATTCACCTCATAGCTGGTTGGCTTGGTTCAAGGCTTAAAACTCTTTATATAAGGATTTTCTGAAAGGTCAGTGAAGAAAATGAATGGGAAATTCACTTCTGGAACCAGAGCCCTTAAAAAAAAAAAAAGTGGGCGGTCGTTGTTGCACTCTTTTGCAAAATGAAAGGTTGTTTGGGAACCACTGATCCAAATGTATAACATGACCTACATTAAAAACTATTTTTAGGGATTAACTCTAATCACATTTGGTTAGGATTTTGTGTCCTGAGAAGGGCTCCGTCCTACACAGTAGAATGTATAATAATGTAACATAGCAGTACAGTATAGTAACAGAAATGTGCCAAAAAGCAAAGAACACCAGTATTTTCCTTTAAAAACCTTCCCATTATTTTAGTCTGTTCCTCTGCCCTTCATTACATGTACTGTATGTAGTGCTGAACATGAAGCCGGTCCAAATGTTCAGGCTTTACCCTACTGATTTCCTGTGGGACTAACAGCCCTTTCCATAAACATGCTTATCAAGGGGCTCCTGACCTTTGAGTGGTGTGGAATTAGGTTCTTAAACCCAGAGGTGTGTCCTCGGCTCAGAGAGAAGGTCAAAACATTATCCCGCAGCAAGATCGCAAAGGTTTAATTTTTCAAAAGTAGGAGGAAACTTGTGAAAATGATTCCTAAAACAGCAAAAAATTGTCAGATTGCTTTAAGACATGCTAACTATAAAAACACACTTTTGAAATAGAGAAAAATGTCTGAACCGAGAGGGCAGAATGATATCAACAGGAAAAGAAAAACAGACCGGCTAAAACAAGCTCTGCCCTCACTTTAGCAAAAGGCCAACCAGTGAAGAGGCTGACATTTATCAGACATTTGAAACAGTAATAACAAAACACAATGGCATAATTGCCAGAGTGCTACTTTTTTCTCTATCACAAGCCAGCTGATTACACAGTGGTTGGAAAATTCTTTATAATATCATATACGTGTTCTCGTTTTTATTTTTTGACCCCCTTGTTTTGTTTATTAGCTTGTTGCTGGAGCTCCTATTGTGTAAGTGGCCATTTCAGACTATGGTAATGTTGCTATGATAAGCATTTAATGGGTTTAAAAACCCTTCGCTCTAACAAAACTGCATTTCTGCCTCGAGGTGGAATATGAGGTCTCAAATGGAAATCAACATGACAGCAGAACTCACCAAAACCTTTTTTTTCCCTCTTCAGTCTTCACAATTTTCTGTCTTCATACAGGTTGTCAGCATATCGCCATTACGAAGACGTGCTTGTGTTTTCCTATGGAGAGTATAATTGCCTCCAAGCATTGGCGCCATGCTCAGTTAAAATAGCAGAAAATGTTACACATCCAAACGCACTACACCGCCACATCTCAGTTTTTTGTTTTTTTCCTTCAAGCTGAGGTAACTAGATGGTGACACTGATGTCCTCTTTCTCCAGATACAATAGATCTGTGGTTGTTGATGTGTAGACATGGTCGCTCTCGGGGCTCAATTCTACTACGCTATATTATGTTGGTGACAATGTGATTGAGCAGTTCTGTCAATGTAAAAACAATTTGAGAGGTTGTGGTAGTTGTAAGGGGCCCTACATCACTGGCCGTTCATCAATCTGCTTTGTAAACCGTGATATTTTGTACTGAATATTTATATGACACAATTAAATATCTTTAAAATCAGCCACTCTGCTTTGTGAGATTTTCTTCCAGAATATTTCACAGATTTGTACACCTCAAGGTGCAGTGTCCTTGTCCTTGTCCATTGATGTCCTCTTTCTCCACATAGGAGGGACAGGGGCAATTATAACTCACTCAATTCCTCAAATCAGAAACAAGCTAGAGGGATTACACTAATGCTACAGTCACACTAGGGGAAAACAGTCTTGAAACCGCGGCATGGCCAAAATTATTGAGACCATGTGGAATGAACTTGCAATCTTGCTACCTCTGAAATGGTTCCTTCAAAGATGGGACCAGGTCTGTGACCACTTGCAGTCACAAGCTCTCCTCAAAGCGATTTTGGTGTGTCAAGACGGCGATAAAATGGGAATAAGATGGTGTCAGTCTGTGATTGAATGTGTTCAAGTTGGTAATTACGTGCAATCTGTTTGTGATAATACAGCGATTAAATCTGACAAATTGGCGAACAAATTCACATTAACCACCTATACTCAAGAGTCCAGACAGAACCTCATAGATGTGAAACAGAAATTCTGAAATTCCTCCACAAACAGTGACCTAGTTACTTCAGGACGGATATTTAACTGACAAAATGACAGGCGCTCAGCAACTTTGCTTCTATATAGGAACATAACCAGAATACAACCAGTTGGCAACCAGTTTGAGTCGATTCCTCAATCGACTTGGGCTTATCAGTGGAGACTAACTCAGACCTACTGCAACGTGTTGGCAATCTGTCTGCATTTATAGACAGCAATTATTTTGCAGTCAGTCCAAGTCAGGCTATGATTGTTTGGAGACAGTTTGCCTCCCACCAGGCGACCTTTGCAAGCACCTTACAACTGAAAGTTGTCGCATGGAGGTCGAGGGCATTGCACGGTCAACCTATGGGTGACCAGTTGGTTGCAGAATGTGAAAAAATTCAGTGAAATCACCAGGCAACCATTGATTTTTCCTCGTACAGAGGAGGTTGTGGTCCTATTTTTTACTCCAGCATGACTGAGCCATTACTCTGCACATCCTCAGTGGAAGAGTTACTTCATCTCATTTTGAGATGAAGTTCATTTTTGGATGTACAGTATTTTTCTTATGCTGCCTAAAGTTTAGATGACTGTGAATTTACATCAATTTTATCTCTATGTTATCTGTTAAAAATTAACATCAACATCCCATGCTAATATTCAATTCAATTCAATTCACTTTTATTTTATTTATATAGCGCCAAATCACAACAGCAGTTGCCTCAAGGCGCTTTATATTTTAGGCCCTACAATATTAGACAGAAAACCCCAACAGTCAGACGACCCCCTATGAGCAAGCACTTGGCAACAGTGGGAAGGAAAAACTCCCTTTTAACAGGAAGAATCCTCCAGCAGAACCAGGCTCAGGGAGGGGCAGCCATCTGCCGCGACTGGTTGGGGGTGAGGAGAAACAGAAGAGAGCAGAGGGAGACAGGACAAAAGACACACTATGGGAGAGAGACAGAGTTTAATAATAACTAATGATTAAATGCAAGTGGTGTATAAACACATGGAGAGTGAAGATGGTGCGAGCTTGCATAAAACATTGTAACATGGCTACCACATTGGGGGCAACTGCAACAGTTAAAAAATACATCTTTTTGTATAACATAGTGTGTTTTATATGTGTTAAAACAATATCAGCCTACATATTGACAGACAATGTGAAGGAACAGTCAGTTTATGCATAACTCATCAGATCAATGCATCTGAGTACTTAGAACTCAATTCAAACAATTAAAATGTAGTCACCACTAGAAGAGTTGCCAATTCTCCTGGAAAAATAAAAACAGATTTTTGCCTTGAACGCATAGCCTACAATACCCGACATCTAAACGAAATTGAACGTGTATAGGTTCATTATTAGATGCTACTACAGTAATGTGATTATTTTGAAGTTTGCTTCTCTTTGGGATATAGTGGGTTAATATGATAGCACTCTGACTTCTTGCATTAAAATGAATATTATAGTCTTGTCCTTATTAGTGAATATTTATATAGCAACTGTACTATTAGCGCACATATATGTTCCTTATATCAAAAGATGACGAGTGTGTTTTAAGTAGTCTGTGAGTTATGAAAGAAAATATAAAAAATGTTACAACTGCCCTCAGTTTCCCCTACAATAGATCTGTGGCTGTAGACATTTGGGGCCTCATTTACAAACCGTGCATATGAACAAATTTAGAGTAAAAAATGATTATGGCCTAGTTGTCTTAGAAAATGTATTTAAACATCTTTAAACTAAGTACTACTACTAACTATAATATTAGTTATTCTATTAGTATAATTAATATTAGTATATCTTATTCTTCTTATTATAGTCATTATGTTTTCCAAAACACCATAAGCCAAAAATGCTCAGAATTAGAATGAAACGCATAACAGTAAGATAATAACTTGCATACATTTGTGCTGACTGTTTATATGACACGTTCAAATCTCTTTAAAATCAGCCAATGTGAGGTTTTCTCTTCCAGAATAACACTATTTGACAGATAGCTGCGTGGCAGCTCTAGTGGACCACTTTCCCCCCTTTTTTTTTTTTTCCCTCTAGTTTTAAAAAAAAATTTGTTTTTTTTTTTTTCCCT
>VUQI01013144.1:33524-43563 GCA_015106735.1 Paratilapia polleni
AGAGGAGGTGTTTAAAAAAAAAAAATCACATTTTGATTATTAGAGGATGAGTGGCAGATGTGAGACAGATGGTGACACCATAGTGAGGGAGTATAACTGACTCAGCATTCTGCTAAGAGGCCTAAACCACTAAAAAAAGGATGAGCATGCAAAATAAATAAATGAAATCAAAATCTCTTGTTTTTTTGGATCAGAATCTGAAACTTTATTTACAATATTTGTTCTGATGGATTATTTAACATTTCATACTCCATTTAAAAATCTTTTTTTTGGCATGTGTCAGTAACACTGCTGTGGTTTTGCTTTTAAAAAGTTCAACTCCGTGTTTAACATAAACATAAGACAACATAAAGCCACCTTTGACAAACCCAGTGTGATAAACAGCATAAAACATGACCGAGACGAGCTTCATTTCTAATTCCCTTTGCCTTTTGTCCAACTTTTATTTTGAAAATCACAGCCACAAAGCTGGTTTCACTCCAAATATTTGGGTTAAGAGTCATTTCAACCCTGCTGATCCTCACCTAAAACCCATCTATCTTCCTACTACAGCTCCACGATCAACTAACTCTTGCCTGGACACCTCCAACATCTGTAGACAAGGCTCCTTAATGTGGACCCAGGGTCCTGATTGGCTCCCCCAAAGAAGGCGCTGTCACTTCCTGTACTCCTCCGAGTCGTCGGTCTCCTTCTCCTGCCGCTCCCGCTCTCGTCTCATCTCCTTCAGCTCCTGCCTGTATTTCCGCTCGATGAAGCGCTTCTGATGAGCCATCTGTGGGAAGTTATCTGGTACAGGGAGAGGCAGAGCAGGAAACAGAGAAGTCGACCAAGGAGAACAGATAAAGAGAGAGAGAGAGACAGAGAAGCAGAGGTGTGAAGAGACAAGGTCAGTTTCCAACTGGGCGAGGACAGCAATTTAGGACTCAAATTGCACCGACTACGGTTTTCATAGCATGTGTCATGCTGTCACTTAGGTCAAATGAGCGAAAATGTTGCAGGCAGTATTGAGATTAAATTGCCCTCGTGTTGTTATTTCATTAATAATGATGAAGTAACAAGAAATTAGACAGGCCTTGTTTGGTTTCAGCACAATGACTATGAGATCTGATAACATAATTACAAGAGAACATTTCGAAAATTAGATCTGTAATAAGATGGCGTAGTGTGACAGCAGGAAAAAAAGAAACAAAAACAGATACAAGCTTAAAGTACGTTAGTATATAAGCGCTTGACAAAATAAATAAACTATTAAAAAAGTTTTTTTAATTGTGTCAATTATAAAACTTTCATATTAATTTGCTCGTTTACAGACCCCTTTTAAAGCTGCTATTACTTGGCGTTCAACCAGCAAACTGCAGCTTTGGCTACATCAGCCATTACTTTCTAAAGAGAAGTTCTGAGGCCTCGATTTGAGTTTTCTGCTCGCTGCCAACTTGGCTCGAGCCATTTCCAAATGTGGTGAAACACACAGGGAGCCCAGGCTGAGGAAGTGGGAACCACAACAACTGAACTGCTCAGGACTCGTGTCAATCAGAGAGACACACTCTGAACCGCTTTCTCTAAAAGTCTCCACCAAGACGCAAATTGGTTTCTGTTTCAAGATTTCCACATTTATGTGTCACATATTTTCATTAAGTGCTGC
This sequence comes from Paratilapia polleni, assembly GCA_015106735.1. Lineage (NCBI taxonomy): Eukaryota > Metazoa > Chordata > Actinopteri > Cichliformes > Cichlidae > Paratilapia > Paratilapia polleni. The sequence continues at coordinate 35,167 of VUQI01013144.1, forward strand.
AAAATGTGGGGGTGGTATACTCAAGAGAATAATCTTAAAAGGCTAACGGCAGCAATTAGGGGTGCACAGATATATCTGGCCCGACTGACGGATGCACAAAAAGGATGGCTTTTATTTTATTTATCTGTTCTGTCACATCAATTTTGCATGGGCTAAATGCTTACATTTCTTTGTGCTTACATAACCTTTATTTAACCAGGAAAATAACACCCTTGAGATTACAATCTCATTTGCAGGGGTTTACAATTACACTCAGGTCGATAAATTTTTGGACAAAGACACATTTTTTGTAACGTTGCCTCTGTACACCACCACAGTGGATTTTAAATGAAACAATCAAGTGATTGCAATTCAAGTGCAGACTTTCAGCTTTAATTCAAGGGGTTTAACAAAAAGTATTGCATTAACTGTTTAGGAATTACAGCCATTTTTATACATAGTTCTCTATTTTCAAAGGTGCAAAAGTAATTGGACATAACTGACAAGCAGTTTCATGGCCAGGTCAGGCCTGTTCCCTTGTTATTTCATGACAAATGAAGCAGACACAAGATCTGCAGTTGATTCCAAGTGCTAAACTTGGTAGCTGTTCACTGGAACTCTCGATATGAGACTGAAGGGATGCTCCAGTAAAGGCCTCGCAGAGCAGGGAGGAAACACAGCATTTGGTGATGTCCATGGGTTCTAGACTTCAGGCAGTCACTGACTGCAAAGGATTTTTATCCAATTATTAAAAACATTCCTCATTCTAAAATTATGTTTGTTTGTCCAACTTTCGAGACTCTGAAAATAGGAGAGTGTGTATAAAAATGACTGTAAATCATGACCGCTCTTGCAATTCTGTCGTTAAACCCCTTGAAATAAAACTGAAAGTGATTGTTAAATTTACCAGTGTGGTGGTGGTGTACAGAGGCAAAATTACACACACACAAAGTTTCATTGTCCAAAAACTTATGGACCTAATTGTAAACATAAGATCAATGGTGAGATGTGACAACATCCAGATTATAAACTTCAAAGCTAAGGAAGCTTACAACAACAGAGCAGGTCAACAACATAACATTTGCTTCTTGAAGTGTCTCCAGGTTACTTAAACTCACCTTAAATTCATCGAGCTTGACTGGCTCCCTGAGATTTTGTTAATTTTGCATCTGACTCCAAGCAAATTTAAACAGCTCTTCCAAATTAAGGCTTTAGATACGGGCTTTAGTGACGGATAGAAGGAACAAGCCCTGGGACTTCAACTTCCCAAACATTTTTGATGGAGGTTTTATGTATCAAGACATAATAAGAAAAACCATCAATCTGGGAAGGGTTATAAGGCCATTTCCAAACAATTTGAGAAAGATTATTCATAAGTGGAAAACATTCAAGACAGTTGCCAATCTTCCCGGGAGTGGACGTCCCAGTCAGACTGCAATGCTCAGAGAAACTGCAAAAAACCCAAGAGCTACATCTCAGACTCTACAGGCCTCAGTTAGCATGCTGAATGTTAAAGTTCATGACAGTACAATTAGAAAAAGACTGAATAAGCATGGCTTGTTTGGAAGGGTTTCCAAGAGTCTTCTCTAAAAACATTCAACTTTGCATAGCCTCGGATTGCCAAGAGTAATCTGAACAAATCACAAGACTTCTGGAACAATGTCCTTTGGACAGGCGACATCCAAGTGGAGATGTTTGGCTATAATGCACAGTGCTAAGTTTAGCCAAAACCAAACACAGCATATCAGCACAAACACCTCATACCAAGTGTCAAACACGGTGGTGGAGTGGTGATGATTTGGGCTTGTTCTGCAGCCACAGGACCCTGGGCACCCGGCAATCACTGAGTCAACCATGAACTCCTCTGTATACTCACTGCTTCTACATTTTGGTTTTTGTTAAATAAATAATACAGTGTAATATGTCATGTGTAACATAAGAACTCGATTTTTTATTATGTCTTGAGGTGTAAAAGCTGAGAAATGAAAGAGGGTATACTTTATTTTTCACATGACTGAAGGTCAGTAAGTAAGATGGGAGCCAACCAAGAGCTGCCTTACATGTTAAATGAAAATATACCAGTAGCTCAGTCTACATAAGGACAAAGCAGATCACACAGCCCGAGCATACAGCAGGCAATGGTGGGTAAGGGCTTTAAGGTTTGTAACAAAGGTTGTGTAAGCATTGCTAAGATGAATGCATATAAATAACATCACCATGTCCAGCAGACATAAAAGTGGAAGCAACAATACTTTCTTGCCTCAAAGGACTTGTCACCAAAATAAAATCCCAATTATAACTTAAATTTTTTTTTCACCTGTTGCTGAAAATGAGACATAAAAGAGACAGAATAATCGATTCCTAAGTACTTGCAATTTCAGAGCCCTGGACCATAGTGATACATGAAAAGCTGTGAGATAAACAGCTAAAATATCAGTTAGTTTAGAAGATTTCTTTGTGTTGGTTGGAATTTCACGACAGGCAAATCTTTAGCAAGAATAACAGTAAAATAAGAATTAAATAACAAGGATGAGAATGAAGTAATTTGAAGGGAAAAAGGTCAATGTCAAGCAAGTGAGCGCAATGTCCTGTAAAAGTCTTGCATCAAAATGTCAACTTTTAATGAACAGAAGTGAAAGATTCCTGTTTTAAGCTACTTATTTCAGCTTTGCATTTTTCAGACAGTTTACCAGCTTTTTCAATGTTGACAGAAAACTGCAAAAATGCCAGTTAAGATTCCATAATGTGGCAGCTGACATTAAAACAGTTTGTTTTGTCTGCTCAAGAGAGGTAATTAACTTCTTCTCAGAGTACTAATAAAAACTCACATTGGACAAATTGGAATGAGATCATATTGTCATCCTTAGCAGAGATTATTTTACTTTTTGTTAACACATTTTTCCTTTAATTAAGTACACAATAGAGCACTGACTCCTTTACAATTTTTAGAACACCAGATTTGGTGCACCAGTTTCCACTTGAAAGCAGTAACTTCCTTCAGTTTTCATGCCAAGCAGCACCGTTTGTAATTTTTATTTCACTGCTCAGGTAATTTTCCATTAAGTGTTTACATTACTGTGCCTGCCCACTGCAAACTTCAATTTAAAACAGCATGCATGACAGCTGCCCGGTGGTTTGTGTCTCCTCGCTGAGACACACATTTGACTGTGCAGTTTTTCCAGTCATTGATCATGACCATGCAAACTCAGGTAAATTAGGCTTTCAATACCCTTTCCCACAAACACTTTAAAGAGAGCCTGTGATGGAAAACAGAGAGGAGCCACAATGATCTGTACCTAGGAGCTAACAGAAATAAGGCCCTCTTTGTGAGGGGTTTACTATTCTTCGTATTTAAGCCCCAGCTAACCAGCTCCCAGTTTGGATTCGGGAGACAGACACCCTCTCTACTTTTAAGATTAGGCTTAAAACTTTCCTTTTTGATAGAGCTTATAGTTAGGGCTGGATCAGGTGACCCTGAACCATCCCTTAGTTACGCTGCAATAGGCCTCTTCATCACTTCCTTTCACTCTCCATGTGTTCATACACCACTTGAATTTAATCATTAGTTATTATTAAACTCTGTCTCTCTCCCATAGTGTGTTTTTTGTCATCTCTCCCTCTGCTCTCTTCTGTTTCCCCTCACCCCCAACCGGCCGCAGCAGATGGCTGCCCTTCCTTGAGCCTGGATCTGCTGCAGGTTTCTTCCTGTTAAAAGGGAGTTTTTCCTTCCCACTGTTGCCAAGTGCTTGGTGGATGACAAATTAAAGGAAAAAGTGCCATCAGAATAACTTCAATGTGGTAATGATTTTCCAAGTCTCTGGAATGATATTGCAGGGATGGACAGGCTGTTTTCATTCCCGGGGCCTCAAATAATGCCGTTTTATCCAAGTTGCCGGGTAGCTCATTTACACACAAAGTATCCTTCAGTGGCGTAGCTTGATGAACTGGGTAATGGCATTAGTGAGACGGGTCTGTCATTCCCAACTCGTCATTTTCAGGGTGCAGGGTTACTATACTGAAGGGGTGTATTTTAACCCAAACCACAATCTTTTCATAACCCTAACCAAGTAGTTCTCAGTGCCTAAAGCGAGTAAAAGTGAAAACAAAAAGTGAGTGAAAAGCAAAACAAATTGGCAAATTGCAAGAAAGTGCAAAATACAAAGGTAAACAAAAATGGTTGCAATCACAGTCTCCTAGCTGACAAACCTGTGACTGCACCCTGTGTGATGAACGTAGCTCTATCATCTATTAATGCTATCAGAATATGTAATTTTAAATTGTTTTTTTTGTTTTTTTAATTGTTCTCCAGAGTCTCGGCAATCATTGGACAAAAAAGTAATCATTGTAACTGACTTGCATCATTTTGCATTATTTTTTTCTTTCCAAAAAAGTCCTTTTTGCTTTTCTCTAAGGGTTACGATTAGGGTTTGAAGCAAGGTTTGGGATCGTCACCAATCATGACTTAGACCCTTGAAGGTTAAAACAACATCATCCCTCCACCCTCCTAATGTGGACTTTGCAGGTCTCTAAAGTGCAACCATTACCACTTGATGCCAAAGGACACCTTGTGCATAACCAGAAGGCGCTGGTGGAATCTACAAAAACAACATAATACCCTGGGGTGAGAACAATGAAGGGTCCAAAATAATCCATAGGTGTTAAACTGGGTTTAGATCTGGGGACTACGAAGGTCACAGCATATGATTCACATCATTAATCCTCAATCCATTCAGTGAACCCTCGTGCCCAAGGGGCAATTTCTGGTGTTGAAATTGAAGCCAACATGAAGTAACAAAAACTGCAGTTTCTTGCAGTCCACTTGAGGCTGCCTCCAAAAGCGAATCAGTCCCATAGACAGTATGAAAGATGGACGCAGCCACCATGATGTCACCCACTGACTTTGAACTCCGCATTTTGAAGCTTCAAGTAAGGGTTCTGGCAGCTGCCATGTTGATTTTTCTGAGCCAGAAGTTACCTTCAAAATGCAAAGTCCAAAACCAATGAGCGACACCACGGTAGCTACATCCATCTTTTATACTGTTTGTGGTCGTAACCCATGAATGGAGGTATCATCACCCTGGAAGAAGAGACCACTCTAGACATGTTTCGTCATATGTTGAAGATCACTCAGGATGACTTGGTACCAAGTTGCAGTGACCTTTACTCTAAAGGGGACAAGTGGACCCAAACCATGACCTCCCACAGCAACTGGATCCCCTCAATGTAAGTTTTTTCTTTCATGCTTTCTTTTTCTAGTTTTCCAGCTAGGACTAATAGAATTTCTACATTCCAAGGCCCAGATATTTAAGAGTTTTAATAAACTTGGTTTTATTAAAGGTAACAGTGTTAAGTTTAACCATACCTGGTCATGGACAAAAAAAGAAAGAAAAGGCCACAGGTTCATTTTAAGGCCAGACTGAATTGCCTGCTTAATAAATAACAGCCTCACCAATGTAAAACCTGAAATATTGATAGAAGCATTAGATTACTAACACTATGAAATGAACAGGAGATTAAAGAGCAAAGTATGGTTAGGGAAAAAAGGGAAGTAAAAACCCATTAAATTAATGCCAACCCTTTCATTCATCTTTCCATTTCCAGGGACCACACTGTCTAACATCATTTCTAAATGCTTTATATACTGTATATTCATATTTAAGTCATGATAAACTTGAGCTGAAGGTTAAAGCAGATAAAAGGTTCAGGTTATTCCTTTATTTATCATCCATTTGTACTTCTGCAAGCTGGAAATAAGAGTTAATGTAGAAACACTTTTAGTTATAAATATGACAGTGGAAGAAGTGCATATAACAAAAACTTAAATAGAGGCTACTGAAGACTATAAGCAGGTATGTTCAGGCCAGGTATCTTCTGGTAAAGATGTGCTAGTTCTTTAGGTCTTTCTTGACTTCTGCCTGGTCTTATGGTGCATTTAGATAAAATGTGAAGTAAAGTTTCATGTCATAGGCGTCTTGAGCATTCTGAAAGCTGCTATTATTCACTCCCAACAGCCAATGGGAGAACTACTTCCTTCCAAAGTACAACCAAAAGCTGGAACCAACTCACAGGAACATATTTTGAGAACTTAGAAGGGATTAGAAGTTTAGCTGACTTTTCTCCAAGCCCTCTAATTTTTTGCGAACAATAAAAGTGTGCTCCATTTCTGACTGTAGGTGGAAAATCTGTAGTCTATGGGGGAATTTCAGCTTATAGCTTACAGTGCCTTGAAAAAGTATTCATACCCGTTGAACCTTTACACATTTTGTTACGTTAAAACCACAAACTTAAATGTATTTTACTGGGATTTTATGTGATAGACCAACACAAAGTAGCACATAATTGTGAAGTGGAAGGAAAATGATACATGCTGTTCAAAATCTTTTAGAAATAAAAATCTGAAAAGCGTGCATTAGTATTCAGCCCCCTTTACTCTGATACTCCTAAATAAAATCCAGTGCAACCAACTGCCTTCAGAAGTCACCTAATTTGTAAATAGAGTCGCCCTGTGTGTACTTTAATCTCAATATAAATACAGCTGTTCTGTGAAGGCCTCAGAGGTTTGTTAGAGAATATCAGTGAACAGCATCATCTGAAATATACTGACCTTGCGTAGATGCATAGTCACCTCCATTTGCCTAGTGAGACTTTGCATAGAAAACTTTGCTTTGAATTTGGTCTAAACACACTATTAAGCACGAAATACCTTTCCAAATTCTCACTGCTGCGTCTTAAAAAACATTGGAAAAACTATAAAAAAAATAGTCTACGAGTCTGCCCACTATGGATGTAAACAATCTTCAAATATTGTGCAAGCTACAATTCAGCAATTTACAGGGTTGCTAAAGCTTAAGAAAAGTCAGATTTAAGACTTTGTAAATGCCTCTAGGATGAAATTTTGAGACCAATTTTACAATAACCAAAACTGAAGCAATAACACATCAACTGCTTGATGGTTTATTAGGTTTAGGACACCATTTAATAGACTTCCATGTCTTGGTTGAGGCTCTTGTCCGACCCAAACCAATACAAGCTTGCTGATCAAGGTTACTTTGGCAGAGCGGTATGCAAACAAAATACCTGGTATACTTTAACAGGTACTGGTTTCTGCCATTGATGCAAAATCTGAATTTAACAGCTAATTTTCATTGAATTTGCATGCTTGCTAGCAGAGAGTGCATCTGTTCTGAACATCCCCGCCACAAAACAAAATGAGTATTGTTGGTTCTGCTGTTGGGATTTGCGTAATAAAGGTGCAAGAGGCATTCAGTGATTTGTTTTAAAAGCAGAGGTTATATATTTGACTTATTACTGCCCGTGTTTTTTTTTTTAACTTAAGCCTTTTAGAAATGTAATGCTTTTTAAGGATTTGCAGGATTCTTGGTTTTACCCCGCCCAACACTGTTATTTCAAATTCAATGTGCTTCAGTACAGAGCCAAACAACAGAAAATGTGGCAGTGTCTTAAATACTTAGGGCTTGAGCTGTATCATGAGCAGATAGTGTACATTATCCCTCCATAAATGGGAAAATTTAATTATTACTATTGTCCAGACAGTGGAGTCACAGCTGATAATATGGCGCCTTAGGGTTTTAGACAACAATTCGACTATCTGGTGTGGATTTGTGTTTTCTGGAAACAGCTGCTGTCCTACTGCTGCAGACCCATGACCACGGTCGGAAAGACAAGCCACAGGAGCACAAGTGAAAATGTTTCTCACATGTTGCAGCGATGCATTAACCATCTGGACTGTGTTTATCCTCTGCTTTGGCACTGATAATCAGTCATTCCAAAACCATGAAACGGTTTTATGTTAAAGAAAGTCCCCTCTAATGTAAAAAAGTGTTATGAATTCAAATGTTTAAAAGGGATTCCAGCCTCCCACGTCCGAGGCTTAGGTTGCCTTTTATATTAATTTAAATTCTTTGGAGAGTTGGTTAGGCATATGAAATATTTTAAAGATGTCACCTTGAGCTCTAAAAAGCTGTGAGGTAGTTTTCTTTTTTCTGTCAGTTTATGGAATAAAGCCTAATTGGCCTCAGCCTGGGCTTAAGAACAGCAAATTCTACAACTGATTGCTAGGAGAAATTGGCCATGAGTGAGTAAAGGCCACGTAGTGCTTTGGTTGTCTTCAACTAGTTCTTGTCATCAAAATTCAAGAACCTGCTATGGCAAATGAAACACTGCCAAAAAACAGCAATTTCCATATAATATGTGTCCGACTTGTGAATGGAAAAGGATAATGTATTCTTCCCCTTGCAACACTATAATTTGTCATTATGGCAACAGAGAGGAAAAGCGCGTGATAACGGCAATATCCTATTAAAAAAAAGAGAAGGATCAAATGAAAAAATCCTGAAGAAAGAACACACTGAGCAAAAAAAAAAAAAAAAAAATTCAGTAAAAAAAACAAAACAAAGA
>VUQI01013144.1:52553-74562 GCA_015106735.1 Paratilapia polleni
TTTTGCTCTGAGAAAACTGTGTTTGCCAGTTTCCAGTGGTGACAAACACACTGCATCATGGCAGCTCTCAAAAGCATTCTGTCAAATGACACTTGCTCCTTGACTTTTTGTCAAACAAGAGGTCTCTTTGGGCATGGGTTTTTTTTTTAATCACAACAACAGAGACCTTTACACAGTTATTCACAATGTTCAGGGTCCAATGACAAGTAGTCCTGTAAATTATGTTTGTGCCATTTCATTTCTCTGGATGTGTATTGCAGCCCATGTGATGCCTTCTGGACTGCAGAGTTTGGCTCACACTAAGAAGACTGATTGAGTGTATGGTGCACCCATGCGTTAAGAGTATACACATTTCGATTAGATGGCACACAAATCTGAAAAATTGAATTTCTTACAATAGCTAATAGGATGTCATGTCTAACTTAATACATTTTAAGCATGAAATATATATTAAGTGAGCGGCACCACCTGAATATATCTTCAGAGTGCTTAAAAAAACAAACTGCAACCAAAAAAATAATGGCTACATTGCTGAAATATGTAGCTAAAAAAAATAATAAAAAACTTTCATCATTATATAAGATATAAAGTATTTGAAACAGCTGTAAAATAAATGGTGAAACAGCTTTAAATAATGTTTAATCAGTTAGAGTACAGTTAAAGCTAAAGATAAAGACCCTTGACCATGTGCAAATGTGTGTGCCCACATTGGTAGGTACAATGAAGCAATGGCCAGCACAGGATCTAGACAAAATGAAAAAAATAGAGAATAAATTACAGAGACATAGCAAAGTTAACCCTTATTGAGTTGCTTTCTGCTAGTTCTGCAAAAAGCAACAGTTAGAGAGAAACTTTTACTTTGTACCATTTGTAACTTGGCAAGCTAGCTAGCCAGTCAACTCAGTATTCTGCTAGCAATGAAATTAGTTAGCAGGCAAGCTAATGAGGTTTGTTCATAACATTATCTGATAAAGAAATTTCAAAATGACGAGCTAACTTATGAGCCAAATGGCAGTTTGGTTCTGTTAGCAGTTTGCTAAGTTAGGTAGCTGTCTTTTTTCAGTCTATTGATAGCTAACGTTAGCTTGCCCGCTAACTGGGCTGAATGCTAGCGACCTAGCTTAGTCTCTCCTCCTGGTCTTGATCCGATGAACTTTTGCATGTTAGATGAATGTGTTAACCACTAAACTCTCTGGGTAGCAAACTGTTATTTGTTAAACACTTTACCAGCCACAGTTAAAAAGTAGCCAATGCCAAATTCATACAGTGAAGCTAAGTTCCAGGAAGCTTGTTTGCTCATTACAATTAGGACTAGCAAAATACGTGAAGTTTGTGATAGAATCTGTGATGTACTGGGAGCGGGTTATTTCTTGACATTATTGGAATCTATGTCTAAATTAATATTACCTAGTTTTACACTGTGTTGATAGTGAATTCCTGTTATGAAGCCTTGAGTTGAGCGTTTTCACTGTTGCCATACTGGTGTTTTGAAGCCATGTGTGCCAAGCCAGGGGTGGCTCACTGGCTAACAGCTGGTCAGTCACATGCATAACCCAGAAAATCCCCCTTTTTGACTCTTAAAATGACCATAATATACAAAATGAGCTCAATATTTTATTCAGTATGACTATAACTTGGATTTGAGCCCACAACGTCATCAGGAAAGGTCACAGAGTGAGGTAGCCCAGAGCTGTTTTCCATACTTCTACATAGTTCTAAGTCTTTTTGCAACCACATGGGTCACCCCCTTGTGGCCATTAAAAAGAAAGGGGGTTTAAGGCACTTCAGCATTGGCTTCACTTTCAGGATCTGGAAGCTACGTCCATCTTTTATACGGTCTATGGCTCTTCCATGAAAATCCAGCACTGAGTCCTTTATGAAGAAATCAGTCAACAAGCTGTCATCAGCAACCAGACGGCCTAATTTACATGGCAATCTGTTCACACACTGGCAATAAAAAAATTTCCATGCTTTACATTCTTAAACATTAAGCCTTTAACATTAATGGATAAAGAGGTTTTTTTTTTTGTTTTTTAAACTAAAAGCAGTCGCTATATGGTTTACGTCAGTGAAGAGATACTTGACTCTGTGTGTGGTTGTCAGGTATGTAATTTGCTGGGTGGGAAGTAGAAATCATTATTTTTATACAAAATCAGCACAAAAGTCAATTACTAACCTCTAATCACACATTGGTACTTATAGATAATGTTGAAAAAATATAGATACAAGTCTAAACTCAACCTACAAACTTGGTATTACAGGGTCTTACTTGTACAGCGGGATATCAGGCTCCTTGCCCTCTGTTCTCAGGGTCAAACAGCACTGCTGCAGCTGAGACTTGGGGTCGTTCCAGTCCTGGTTCAGAATGAACTCCTGCAACACACAAACCAAAAGGAACACACATGTGACCAAACTCTTCACCCGCTTATTTCAAAGAATCAGTAACAAGGAAACAGGAATTAAAAAAAAAAAATCAGCTGCAGTTACAATCGCTCTCCTTGGGTTGCTCATGCTTTTATTTCATTCCTGCCATCTCCACGCTTTTACCCCCTTTTGGACTCACTTATTTGCGCTCTCTCTGACTGGCTCTCCATCTATGTCTTGGCGGTGAGCACAAATCACAGGCTACTTAAGACAAAAGCCAATCCCCAGCCAGAAATAAAGAGCGTCTGGGAGTCTCCCAGGTGTGCAGCTCTGATACATTTCTCTTATCCAAGGGGGACTTCTAAAAGCCCTTCCATTAACAGGGAAGCAGCCTTGTCATAAAAAGGCAGACTTTGAATCCAGAACTGTCTGCTCCTATTAATTTTCTACAAAGAGTGCTTCTGCTTCTATTGCTCGCGCTACCCTACTCTCTCGCTTTGCAGCCCCCTCTCAGCCCTCCATCTCTACTGTTCTTGCTTCCGTGCTTTACTTCCCCTTTTTCCTCCTTCCTGGTTTTCCTCTCTCTGGGGGGCATCCAAACTCCTTTAGCTGAAGGCAGAGAAATTTGGCTGTAGCTTATAGCCTACCTCTTGCACATTTCAAGTGCGGCGATGCATTCACACTCATGCAAACACCTTAACATGCATAACAAAACATGCATAACGTTAAAAAAAAAAAAAAAAAGCGAACATAAGGAAAGGAGCATTTATGTCCCCGGTTTTGCCTCTCTATTTCCATCTAAATTGGATGAAGCAGCACAGTTTGCAACACCGTGGTTTCCAGAGGGCTATGTAAGAAGACGTGCTGGCTGTTTCACAACTTTTCTCTTGGAAGTGGAAATGAGGTGCTCTCTTGCAGCGACCATGACGCAAAGCTCAGCTCCTCTAGAGCTCGGGATTCTCCCTGGAGAGGCACACCAAGACAGCAATTAGCATGGCATATCAGACCGCTGCAGCAGCATCACAAGGAGAGGTCCACGCTGTGTGGGTACTCGTACATGAGCACGTGCATGTGTATGGATGCCTGTTTAGGTTTGAGTTTGTGTCTTTTTACTGCAGCAGCTGTAGTAAAGGGAAAATAGAAAGCTTGAGGCTCTTCTATCTAAACTTGGACTTGGGCACTTAAGGATATAATGCCTGTCCTTCCTAACGCACATGTTGCCATTGAAGTTTTGACTGAAGCCTACTTATTCAGCTCCTGCAACACTCTAGAAGTGGATGCCGTCAGCAGCTTCAAGCACTTCTCAGATCAATAGAAAAACACAGACAACTAACATTAACAAGCCAATACATGCATCCCAACGCCGTTGTGATTCCCATTAAAGATGACTAAAATAGCGACTCAAGCCACCATTGTGAGAGGCATTCAAGAGCCAAGCACCACTTCAGGCCTCACATCGATGCTAGTGCCATTAGGGCCCCGCCATTAGCTCCCCTCCTCATCATCTCCCCGCTTCTTTCTCTCTTAGGTGCTTGGCTCAGCAGCTCATTGATCAGGTGTGAGCGGTGAATGGCTATCAATAGGGACTCACCTTTAGTCGAGGGAAAAAGCAGACGTTCATGAAGGTGTGCACGTACTCCAGATCTTTATCAATGTAGAGAGCTGCAATGAAAGCTGTGAAAAGAAAAAAGAAAGCACTTCTTTAAAAAAACAAAACAAAAAAAACCCCAAAAAACAAGGCTGCTTTGTTTAACAATCAGCTCTATTCCTGCTTCTGTAGTAAATAAAACATTAACGAAGACCAGAAGAGAGACCTGAGCAGCGGCCTCCCTCACTGAGGGACGTGATGTTAATGTTAACAGTTGGAAAAGATGGCTCTGTAGCTGCCTGTCCTTTCCTATCAAACAGGAAATTGGAATTGTAAGGGCCACACAGAGTTCACAGAAACATGTCATATATAAGATAAAATTGTATGTCAAGCTGAATAAATAACTGGCGGCCTAACTGCACTGAAAAAGATATGAAATGTAAGCAGAGGGTGCTGGGTGTCATCTTCATCTCATGGCTGTCCCTTTGTTTTCCCCTTCCATTAGATGCCACTGCATTCACTCATCCCTGTGACTAAGACAGTGGGACACGAGACAGAAATAATAGGTAATATATTTCAGGAGGCCAGTGAGGGCCTGCTGTAGCTGCAGGGCACGACTGTTCATATACAGAAGAGCTGTACTCATCTGCAGCTCTGGCCCTCGTCCTCTTCCCGTGTCATCAACTCTGCTCCTGCTCTAAACTTTGAGGGATGATTTGAAAGGCAAATGATATGAAGCCTTGTGTTGTTTTGTGATTCATGCATAAAGGTCTGTCTATTGAATGCTGGCCTGAAAAACATTAGTGCTTTATTTTTTTTTTTCCTTACTTAATCTACCAAACTGGAATGGTTCATTTCCTATTCCCTTTGTGCCACAGTTCCTGTCCCTGCCTGCTCCCCCTGTTGGCCTAATGTGGACTGCAAAGAGTCTCTTCCAATTCACATGAGCTCTATTTCCACTCTGCCTCTGCATGCAAATTCCTCTGCTCATGTTCAGTCTATACCCTGCTTCAGTTACCTTGCACTTCCTTTTCATTGTGGGCTTGAAATCAAGGAAATGTTATCTCTAGCTTTATTTATTTGTTCTGAAGTATGTGCATGAGGACTGGGGAACATTCAAAGAGAGCTGTGCAAATGTCATGACTTAATGCTATTTTAGCTGTTCGGCTGATATCTGTCCACGTGTGATAATTAATTACAGTAAAGCCAAATCATTTATCGCTGCAGAATATGTCAACATGTAAGCCTCTCTTCATGCTGGAAGTGAGAAATAAATTCTCTCACCTGTGTGCTATTGAGTTTTTCTGTGTTTGGGCCACACACTGTGCATTATGGAGGCTGGACAGTGCTACTCTAACGGGTGAACATTAACCTCCTCTACCTCCCACACTGGTGGTGATGATATCAGTCAGTGGTGATCAGGATGATTGGACTATGGGGCAGATCAACCAATCCTACCCTCCACCCCAACTTCTCTGTTTCAGGCTATTTCTGACTTAATCAGTGTCCTATCCATTTTCATCGATGCCTGCTCTGTTGTTGGTTTTCCATATATGCATGCGGAGGTCCCCAAAACAGAGCCATACTACCAAATATAAGCTGCTGCAGGGAAAATCATGATCCTATTTTAACTACAGTGGTCCTGACAGAACTGACATTTAAAAATGAAGCGATCCTTTGATTGTTTAATGATATGTGCTTGTGAAAACTTTTTGCCACTATAGTGTGGAAGTTCTCTTTTTTTTAAACTATCAAATATTCACTGTTTGCACTGAAAAATGACATTTTACACCTGAAAAATTAATCCGTCAGTGAAATCCAGTGGACAAAAATATTGAACACAACAAAGAGACACTTTCTGAATGACCTCAAGCATATTATTCCCATATAGTAATGGCATATTTCCAATAAGTTACTACTGGCTGATTTATTTGCCTAGTTGTTTTCTGGCTGTTTCCTTGTTATGATGGAGAGTGGACTAGGAAAGGACCATGGATTTCTAATTCACATGTCAGAGAAGAATCTCACTGGGATCGGTGACACAAGCTGATCCCTGACAGGCTTCCCACCCACAAACTCTGCAAGATGAGTTTGACAGAACAACAGAACCAGCACACTGATGGACTGAACTCGCCTCACTGTTGCAGCACTCCTGCTTTAAAAGGGGGTAAAATTAACCACCAAAGCCACGGTAATAAGGCTAAATTGGGCAAATATGACCAAACTCATGAAGAACAGGTGGTCACTAAACACTAATTATACTGTACTCGTAGTTATTATAATTTATACATACTAAAATAGATTTGAAATGACAGTGGCAGGTGCTGCCTACTCACTGCCACTGCCCTGGGGCACACTATTTTTCACTTCTTTGTTATTATTTCTGTTTTTCTACTTAACCAATAATTAAAGACAAACTAACTGTCTTTGTGTAAACAGGAGGGGGACAAAAGCACAAATCCACCACTTCTGAAGCCCATATATTGGCTGTACTTTCAGCTAGGAGCTTTTTAAGCTTTAATTATGAGACATGCTATCGGTTGTGGTGTCAATGTCCCACTCCTGGTCACTTCAGCACAGACTCAGATGGCAAATCACGGTGGGCTGACTGCCCACTGCCATTGATAATATCCAGAAAGCCAAAAAAAAGTCTTTAGGTCTATCTAAGCAGAAGCCAAAAAACAAAAAAAAAAAACAACTAGACAATGCATTGATTGTTTTATCTTTAGCTGTGACTTCTAAATCAGCAATCTTAAGCTCCTTTCAGATGCATCCTCATCACTTCCCACTATACCAGACCTGGTAACATCTATCATATGCACGCCACCATACTCAACTGATACCCTCACACAAAATTACAACTGGGCGTGCGTCTTTCTGGCATCTACAGTTGCTCAGCTCTAGGTTCATCCTAGAGCTGAGCAACATGAGAGGAAAGAAAAAAGAATCACACCTGCTCTCAGTCTCTGTCTCACTGTCTTGTAGTGGCCAAACTAATCTAGCAGATATGATAAAAATAAATAAATTCTGCACTTATCATCAGGCTTTTAACATTTCAGTACTAAAACTGGTTTCCTAAACATGTGAGAAGAGAGCACAGAAATAGCTTCCATGGTAAGAAAAAGCTGTTGTGGCCTCTGCAAGCCACTTTGCAACCCACCTCTACCACAGCTCCTCCATTCCATGCTGTTTCTGACTTAATGTCATATCCATTGTCATTGATACCTGCTCTGTTTTATAAGGGGGTCACCCCACCTTTTGGCTTTCCATGTCTGCATGTGGGGGTCCCAGAACAAAGTCATATTGCCAAACAGAAGTTGCTACAGATAGAATAACAATCCAGCCAAATTATTCTCTTCTTCTTATTTGCAGTCAGGTCGGGGTGGTAGCAGTCTAAGCAGGGTATTCCATACATGCTTCTCCTCAGCAACACTTTCCAGTATCCCTTGTGTAATCCCAAGGTGTTGCCAGACATATTAAGACATATAATTGACTGTTGGGGTTTTCTGTCTAATATTGTAGGGTCTTTATCCTAAAATATAAAGTGCCTTGAGGCGACTGTTGTTGTGATTTGGCGCTATATAAATAAAATTGATTTGAATTGAATTGAATATAATATTAGTAATGAAACTGGCAGTTGGTGTGCTACTTCTAGCCAGACCGTTACAACCGTTATACATCTAAGGCAAGAAACAGGGAGGATATGGAGGGATGAAAATGAATCAAAGGAAAGACAATAAAAATTGACTTTCCCAAACAAACAAATTGCTTGATGTATGACAGTGACATTTCCCTAGTTACAGAAAGGCGTGTCTGAAAAGCAACAAAGCATAGAAAGTGACAGTCAAGCCTCCACTGGTATAATAAATAGTTGCAAATCATGCTGATGAGCCTGAGAGAGCAGGGAAACAGTGGGTCGATACTGGGAGTGAAAGATTCATCTGAATAAACCAAATCAATCAAATATTCACAGATGTCACTTGAGCCAAAAAGAAAAAAAACACACTTGTACAGTGGGGGAAAAAAGCGACTAAGCAGCAGAACAAATCACAGAGAGGCAGACAGGAAGATAGAACATAGATAATGGTGCTGTACCATTCTTGACGCCCTTTTCTATCGTGCTCCTGGCAACTGGGGCCTGGCACTAGCCCACAGAGGAAAGACTGAAGTGCTTGCTCATGTCACAGGCCTCAGCTAGTTCCAGCAGGGCTCCTGTGGAGTCCACTCCAAGAGACAGAACAAAGATCAGAGAAGTCCTACCACAGGAGAGTAGAGTCAACAAAGACAGAGAACTAAAGTGAGAATGGATGAGCCAACACAATGTAACTAACTGTAACCAACAGTTACCCTTTGATGTTATTTTGTGAAATCATGAGTTTTCAAGTAAGTCTCAATGTGAAGTAGACAAGTGATGCATAAAACAGAGTACTTCAGCACTCCCTCAGTGTCTGGTATGCATTTTAGCCTGCAAAGTCTATCAAAAAAAGGGGGCTACGGTGGAGACTGTGGGTGGAAGGCTCGAACCACAAGCAGAGAGAGAAACAGAGACAGCCACATTGATAGAGTGATAGTGTAGAACAAGACAGAAGAAGCAACAGGGATTGATGGGATAACAGCTGACACTCACAGCTTGTAGAGCAGTGGAGAGCAGGCAGCTCCACAAAGCAAATGCTGAGGTTGTTAACAATGAAGGAGATGATGCACAAGGAGATGCGGTTCAGATACTGACAGCACACCATCAACACCTTCTACAGCTTATTAGAGCCACGAAATCAGGTGTTAAGCAAGACAGTTGTCAAACAAGATGTAAAGCAAGAGACACGCAAGCAAGAAAGTACATGAGAAGAAAATGAATGCATAAGGAAGTTTAGTTGGGTCTTAATGTATGTTTTCATTAGGAATTTGTAAAAGAAAAACTTTAGTCAAACTTGCTAAGTTAATACAAGGCTGGAATCATGGCCCCACATCATTATCTAAAGTAGACTAGATAAACACTAGACTCTACTCTGAACTGAGGGGAAAAGAAAACTTGGCAGCAAAAAAAAAAAAAAAAAAAAAAATCCTCCTGTGATCACATTAATATTGAGCTCAGCTTTGTCAAATCTAATTCACACTGATGGAATAAAGCAACGGAAGCTGAGTGACAGATATCCAGAAACCCACACACTCTCTTGCTCTCTTTAGTGAAGAAGCCATGAATAGATCCTCAGCTGTCAGAAAAAGAAGAGGATAAGACATGTATTGATCATCACAAGAGCATGCACCGCAGGGGACTGTTTTTTCTTAATCAAATACAGAAAGCATACAGTTGTTCTCAACTCTCAGTGTCATGTTTAAGCGAAACCTTGAAACTTTTCTGTGTACAGCAGGAAAAGCGTGATGAAGACGCCAACTCACACACTCTGCCTTTCACAAAAACATCCGCCCTCACACCTGTCTTCACTTCAACTTTATTGATACTAGTGGGGAAGAATATTCACAAAGCAGTAAAACAATAACAAAAACTCCAACAACACACAGAAACCTGCTAGCAAAGTGAAAGTTCCACTGTTACTGTGTGAGGGCAGTGCATGGGGATGTGAAGGTTGGATAGACTTTGCCAAAGCTGGTTGTCCATGTGAACTCTTTCATCGAGCTTTCAACAATTCCAGCAATGCATCCATGATTTTTTTTAATGACAAAACCATACAAACAACACATGGATCATAGAGTATAAAGCTTGTACAAGTCCCATTGAGAAATTCACTGTAAAGGTAGTCATGGAAATGCTATCTTTGAATGGCTATGATAGAGAGTGTCTTTGAGGGAAACATTAATTTCCACATTTCAGTGGGTTGCCTTTTGGGGGTTTAAGTGTGTTCCAAGCCTTTGAAAATAAAAGCCTTGTCCTGTTGGCTTATCTCAAATCAAATACAACAAAGACAAGATGTTTGCGTTTGTTGTGTGCTTTCTTACAAGTCTTCCTCATGCCGAGGAAGAAGCTGGAGTCATCCATGCTGGCACGCATCTGGAGGCTTGAGAGCAGCTTGTTGAGTTCAAACAGAACACTGCACGTGTACCTGCAGAAGATGCACACAGTTAGCTTCAGTAATGTAGAAAAATAAAATTACATCACTCCATAGACTGCTGCATGTTTGTTTGTCTGTTAATATATCACCTGCCCCAGGTTGTGAGGGTGGACAAAACAAGGACATGGCAACCATGATGTCACCCATCTGTTAGATTGACGTTTTGAAGCTTCAAGCGTTCTGGCCGCAACCATGTTGGATTACTGAGGCCCCACGTTACCTTATATGGATGAAAGGATGGAGTGCTAAATTATCATCTAATACTAAACTACCCAGCTATCCAAAGAGGCCAACCAGGGTGTAAGTAAATATTTTAATGCTGTAAAGTTGGACATTTTAACATGGGAGTCAATGGGGATCAATCCTCATTGGAGTCAGCCTCAGGTGGCACCTAGAGGAACTGCAGTTTTTGCCACTTTGCGTTGGCTTCATAGTTGCGAGCACCGGGTTATTAAGAACACCCAAAATTAGAAAAACACCCATTTAATGCTGTTGGTGTTCTCCTCTCATCTATTTCTTCAATTCATAATTTTTTGTACCCATCAGCCACAACAATAAAATCTCTGAAAGGGAAATACCCTTGATCATCTAATAACACTGCTGTTTTCTGCTGCGAAACATTTGGTCCTGCCATTCATGTGGGTGTTGCTCCCATCTAAACACTGTTGCAGACCCAAGGTTTCTCTGCAAGGTTACTAATGTTACACACCTGTCAGTAGTTTTAATGTTGTGGGTATTTGTGAGTGTATATAACCTGCCTGTAATGCAGGGATTTCAAGTAAATCTTTAGTTTACGGGGTAACAAGCTGGAAAAGTTTAAAATCAGTGTCTTATACAGGCATGTACCTTTTCCAAAAGCATATTTTATTCAGCTTACCATAGCTTCAAACTCAGATTGTATGCTTTGTAACTGTATAGGCACATTAGATCCTGTTTCCAAGATCAAAGGATCCATTTTATACTGCACAGTCCTAAGGTTATATCTGAAATGTCTGACCTTTTATGGCTTAAACTCCCTTTTTTTAAACTCCCTTTTCCTCTATGGAGTTAAGTCATAAATCATGTCAAACTTTGACAAAGATAGTTCACTGGTGCTACATCAAGGGTACATGATGGTATTGTTTGCCTCACTACAGGGCACTAAATTTAAGCTATTCAATATACAACTCTCTCCTTACAAAGGCAAACTAAGTCAGCTAAATAAAGCATTACGCACAAACAGTACCATAACTGCCTCTATAAATCTAATGGCTATTGTAATTAGGCGTTTATAAAGTAGTACTGCAACAGTGCATTCAGTGTACATGTAGTGTGCTTTATTAGTACTGTCTAGGGTTTAATCGTTCAGGCTGGAAGCTCCACAGCTTTTTCAGTAATTTTAAGAAAAAGCTGACTTAGAAGTAAGCTAGGGTTATTTTAAAGGTTTGATCCCAGTAGAGAGCTTAGGGGAGGTTAAGTAAGGTGAAAGAAAGGTAGAGAGGCAGGGGAGAGGAACAAAGGGGAGGCAGCTAATAGTTTGGAGGATCTAGGAATAAAAAATTTATGGGGTAAAATAAGGTTCCTTTAGTCCATCCGTCAGCATTGCTGCAGTGGAAATTAGTCTCTGCTCTAGTCAAGCCTCCACCTCCACAGTGCACTTCCATAATACCCTTTTGTGTTAAATAGTCCTTCTCTACTGCTTCCCTGGTTTGTATACTTGGGTTGTAAACCATACACGTCTTTTTCAGTTTGTGTCAATACTTCCATCTTTCTGTTCTCTGCCCTTAGCTTTTTAAACTATTTGCACTCTCCTCATCTCTGGCCCTCCTTCTCCACCCTGTCTTTTCTCTCATCTCCCTTACTTCTGCCTGTGTCCTCCTGCTTTGGTTCTTTGCTATTTCTCGCCTTCAGTCTTCCTTCACTAATTTGTCTTTGTTCTCTCTCCTCCCTTACAATATTTCTCTTATTTCCTCCCACTTCTTACATGCAGACCTCTCTGTCAGTTCAGCCTCTCTTTTGTTAATTGCGCCTATACCTTTTCACCCTCCTACCCTCCCTCCCTCTTACTTATCTCCAAGGCAAATAGAAAAAAAAATGCTGTAGATTAGACAATTAAAAACATCAAAAACATTCATAATAAATATCACATCACATCGCAAGTATTACTAAGGCACCTTTCTCTAAATCAGCAAATTTCAGAACTGCCATTAGCCCTTACTATAACATTAAGCTTTTTTGGTAGGATTTACAAATCAGTTCCTCTGTTCTGTACCTTATCCAGTCAGCACAGACCATTTAATAATCGTGCCTGACACATGGGTAGATTTATAAAGATAAAATCTTGGTGCTGACAATGA
Organism: Paratilapia polleni; assembly: GCA_015106735.1. NCBI lineage: Eukaryota > Metazoa > Chordata > Actinopteri > Cichliformes > Cichlidae > Paratilapia > Paratilapia polleni. Next base: position 64,910 of record VUQI01013144.1, read on the forward strand.
CATTATCTTGGTTTTACTGGAAGTGAAAAGATCAGTCATAAAAATCATTTGATCATAAAAAAACCCAAACACAGAGCAAAGAAAAATAAAACAAACAACGAAAACCAAAAATCAAAAACAAACAAAAGAAAAAACTGATAGAGCTTTTAATATGACTGGTGTTCAGGCAGGAGACCTCTTGGTGGTGTCCTCACTGTTGATTCTTTTCAAGTAACCAATCATATAGTAAATGAGGCAATACTAATTACCCTGGTGACAAAGAAAATGGATGAGAACAGTTTCCTCATCTACTGGCTTTAAAAAAGTGAAGCCAAAGTGTAAGTCCCTTAAACCTGCATTCTTTCCTGTGGCCACCAGAGAGCAACTCCTCTGGCTGCAAACAGAAGTGCTATTGCATAGAAGTTTAGGAGAACATGCCGCTACTTTTCACTTGGTTTATTACCTCAATAAATGCTTTCCTAGTGAGTTTATGATTTGAATTGTTAATTTCAAGTCTTCTTTATTACCACATGATTTCACTAGCCAGAACTAGCATCAAATTTAATATCAGAGTGACTAACTTGCCAGCCAAACTGGCTATTTAGCACTAGAGTTAGCTTATTAGCTCTAACCTCTGGTCCAAACACGGACATGTCCAGTTTCCAAAGTGCCAAAATGCCAAGTCCACAAACCAGTGAGTGATAATAATGTGGCTACACCCATCTTTACACGGTCTCCATGGTTAAATGTTACAAAAGGGTCTATTTTACCCAAATCATGATCTCCATAATTTCCAAATCCCAACAAAGCAGTTTTGTTGCCTAAACCTAACCAAACAGCAGCTGAGAAAGAAAATAATAATAATGATTAAGCCAAGTAAATAATAATGGTCCCATGGAACATGAACCCCAGTAAGTCCTGTATCTGCCACTCTACCACTTCTGCCTCGTCCAAGCTCTCATTGGCTTATTACCTCATCTGACTTCTTAAAGGCATTCTGGCAGAAAGAATTAGAGATGCTAGACCAGCAAATCTGGAAACACTATCACCTCATTCCTGCAAACACGTGTCATTTTGTCTTTCATTAACAATCAACCCACTGTATCATTATGGAGGGGGTACGCTTACACATCAACATTAGAAGGCAACATTAGACTGAGTTTCCACAATTCCTGAAGGGAAACATCAGACTCTTTAGCGCTACATATTGTATTATATTCAGCATAAAAGTTGCAAGCTTTTTGGTTTTTCTTTCTGCCATTTGGTACTGGGCATGTATCTTAAGCTCAAAGCTTTTTCACTCTGGATACAACAAAACATAAAGTTTCAGACCTTACGTCAGCATTGTCTTGGATGACTATGCTCTACTGTTGAAGGTCCGAGCTGTGGGGAGAATACATAACAAAATCATATGCCTATATTAAAAATATATTTATGAGAGTAGCAAAATGTAATGTGTTTACAATGATTAAACTGACTAGACAATTCAGCCAGATGTCTTTTTTCTCAACAAAGGATAATATCCTGCCCAGTCTCTATCATTTCATCCAACTTTTGTTCAGGTCAAGCCCCATCTTCCCTCCATACAATCATTTTTTATTATCTCTTCAACTTGTGCTGATTAAATGAACTTAATGAGAGTTACAACTGCTGCTTCTCTTACTGTAGTGTTTAGATATATGGGTGAACAAAGAAACAGGAAGGGTTATTGATTATTGGCAGGTTAGAACAAACAGACGACTGGGCTATTCAAAAAAATACGTCACTCAGAAATGCTGCAGTCACAATCTATAACTGCCGCAACTCAATTGTCCCCTAAATGTCACGCTGTGGCTACACTGTGAACTGGCAGCTGAATGAAGCAGGAGCGATGAAGCTCGGCAAAGACCTGAAGAGTGTGAGACAGACACAAAGAGAGAAAGAAAGGTCAAAAAGACCAAAGAGGAAGAAACTCTGAGTGGCACACACTGGGAAGAAATTGACCAGAGAAAAGAAATGAGAGAGAGGAGAAGTCCTGTGGAGACAAAGGACATATTAAAAAAGAGTGATGCAATGGGGGAAAAAATGAGGTGAATGTCTCGCCCATTATTCTTTACCCTGCCTCTTTACTCTGCCATCTTGAGACATAGACCTTTGCAGCTGTCTCTGTCATTCAGAGCTTAAAGGAATTTGCAGTACTGTAGAGTCACTTTGCTAACAAAAATATAAAGCAGATTACATCTATGTCAGCCATCTCTTTCATCCCACATGAACTTACTCTGAAAGGATTTTTCCTCTAAATGATCACTAAATATGATAATTATTTAAAGGCCTAATTTAGGAAAGTGACAGAAAGTAATTGGAAATCACACATTTCCATTTGTTACACAAGATTTTCAAAATTAAATTATATTAAGTCTCTTGTTTAATTCTGAATATTTCGAAAATAAACTGCTCCCTATAAATGCAGCTGAGAATAGAAGAAAGGACACATAAATGCCTCCCACACCTTATACGCACATGAAAGGAGTTCAGTTTAGAAAGAGTTTGGTTCAGTTAGAGAGAAACATAAAGAGAAGTCACAGTAGTTTTGGGAAACAGGAAGGATATATTTACTCCTGTAAACTTTCTTTGTTGCTTTGCCTGACTTTCCGCAACTTATGTCTTATCTGATATCCAGTCAAAGTAAATCCCTTCAGATACAAAAAAGCTGTCCACAATGCACTTCTCAGCTGATAACAGTTTAAGACAATATGGTTTCCATTATGAAGGCCTGCACATGGGTCACGCACTCTTCTTAGGCAACATGTTTTTAAAGCAGATTACTTTCTCAACCCGTTAATGGTTGAAGCTCAACTGCATCTAAGAGGCAAAGTGAAATTTGTAGTGGGAGTACATGGAAGGTAATGGGACATAACAAGGGTGACAAGTGTTAGATTACTGTAAGTCAATTCATGTACATTGATTCAAGCTGCAGCAGGTTCTGCTCAGCTGCTCCAAGTTCTCTTTTCTTTGCTCCTCCCTCACTCATACTGGGAAAAAAGGTTGGTCCTTAGCAAATGCAACACATGCCATTCAGCAGAATCATCATAAGCATGGAGTGAAATTTAAAGATGCACTCAACGCCAAATTTCCACCAGAAGCCACAGGTGGCAGAAATGGATTTGCCTTGTAAAAGAAAAGAAAAAACACTATTTGGATCTGACAACAACATAACACAAAGTAGGCATGGGTTTGCATGGGTAGGTAAGAAGAAGGGAAATATAAGAGAGTCTATGATAATACAATCTTCTCAATTTTCTCATCTCATTAGCTCATCTACATACACGCCACTTCATTAGGTATACCTGTTCAACTGTTTGTACAAAGGTGGAAGAAAGGTGATTTATGTGACTCGGAACATGGTATAGTTGTCTATGCCTGACGGGCTATTTCAGAAACTGCTGATCTGCTGGGATTTTCCCACACAACCATCTGTAGGGTTTACAGAGAATGGTCTGAAAAAGAGAAAATATCCACTGAGCTGCAGTTCTCTGCGTGAAAATGCCTTGTTGATGTCAGAGGTCAGAGGAGAATGACCAGACTGCTTCAAGCTGATAGGAAGGCAACAGTAACTCAAATAACCACTCATTACAACCAAGGTGTGCAGAAGAGCATCTCTGAACATTCAACACATCACACCTCGAAGCAGATGGGCTACAGCAACAGAAGACCACACTCCTGTTAGCTAAGGACAGGAAACTGAGGCTACAATTCACATGGGCTCACCAAAATTCGACAGTCGAAAACTGGAAAAACGTCACCTGGTTTGATTTCTGCTGTGACATTCAGATGGTAGGGTCGGAATTTGGTGTAAACAACATGAAAGCATGGATCCATCCTGCCTTGTTCTGAAGGCAAAAGCAAGAGTAGCAAAGCCAGAGTGCAACAGTGGATGTTTGTTTAATTTCAATGTGTCTTGCTTTAGTGTGCTCACTGAACTGCAGCTAATTTCAGTCAATAAACCTGTAAAAACACCTTGTGTGTAGATGTATTGACTCAGTGGAGATTGCGTCAGAGAGCAGGCTGTGGTTGTGCTAGTCCCTCACTGACTTGGGTTGGGGAGGAAAACTGTAAAGGTGAACACTTGTGAAAAGGTCTAACTCCTGCAACTGAAAGGAGGGCAAAAAGAGAGCGTGCCCACTGGGAGCACAGGGACAATCCCTGGCGGCCAGCAATGAACTAGCAATTAGCAACTCAAGAATGAGTTGACAGACCTCTGAGAATAAACGCATCAAGTCCATACACCGTATGCTCTCACCACAGGGTCCACGGCATGCAAGTGTGCATGTCAAAGACACACATACAAACTTTTGCCTGTTTTTCTGCAGATAATACTTAAGTTGCCAGACAAAATAAACTGCTAGACAAGAAGAAAAGGTAGAGAAGAGAGGGAGTGAATAAAAAAGAAAAATGGATTAACATTTTAGCCAGTTCAAACCTATATGGGAGCAGGTTTTTTTCCGGTGTAAACAAGATTAAATGATGGACTTAAAGAGAACTGTCCATCATGGCATTATTGTAGGAGGAACAGGTTGAGATCGGTGCAGTGACAATAAAAAGAGCAATTCAAGTGGAGAGAATGATTCACGATCCTTTAGTGTACCCTGACTCATTACTATCAGAGAAAGCTGCTGCTTCTTTTGGAAGAGAATAATTTATATATTTTTAAATTTATTATGATTTCCTGACACTGACTGTATGTCCCTCCTGACACAAACAGGAGGGACATCTAGTGAACCTACTTCAACTGATATGAAATCATCTCTGCTGCTCACTCAGAGAAAGAGGTTCCCTTTTCTATATCTTAATAAATGGGCTCATTACTATTTTCATTGCATGCATAGCAATAAGTTACCATTTTCACCCAATTCTGCCCTGTCCCTATTTACGTTTAAAGGACAGAGAACATTAATTGCTCTGTGACCTATTAATTGATAGTTCAGCTGACACCCATTTCAAAAATATGCTCATAATTTACTTTTTTGTTCCTTGGTATCCTCGGTGGGCTGCTACGTGCTCTGAATATTAACGGATGAATGATAAGATCATTATCTGCAGTGGACAAACAAAGGCAGCTGTGACTGTGACTAAAGAGTGACACATTTGCCTCTTTTCATGTCTTTGTGCGTTCGGTCTGCTTTTCAGAATTTTAGTTTTATATTGCCCTTCACTTTGATTTTTCTGACTTACTTTCATGCTGTATTAGTTTATGTTAGCTTACAGTTGGTGTAATAGCATATTTTTCTCTCTTGCATTTTAATTATGATTGCCTTTTTTCTTGTTTTTGCTGCTTTGGTGAGTTTACCCTTAGTAAGAATCCTCTCAGTAAAATTCCTCATAGCCCTCTAACAGAAACCCTTGTTAGGGTGACTCTTTGCGGCCTCCCATTCGTCATTCCTCCAATCATAGTGTTTCTTATCATGGTTTCCAGTATCAACGTTTCCTCTTGTGAGAAAGCATAAAAGCACACAAACATCTTCCAAGATTGAATCTGCCTTGGCTAATCTATTTCTATTGCAGCTTTGAAGAACCCAATAAACCATTAAATCAGCATTACTGGGATTAGCTGACTGACTAATACAGTTTCTGTTCATTAAAAAAAAAAATTTCTATAAATATCACAGTAATATCTTTAAAGTGAATTATTTTGGCCTTCATAACTGTAGCAAAAATATGATATTGTGACAGCCCTAATCAACACATGGGTGTAGCCCACAAAATAAAATTGCAGTCTGGTGCTGGTCTTGTGTGGACATGGTAGGATGAAGTCAAATGCTCAATTGTTATGAGTATACACTCATTGGCCACTTAATTAGGTACACATGCTCACCTGCACATTAATGCAAATATCTAATCAGTCAATCACATGGCAGCAACTCAATGCATTTAGGCATGTAGACATGTTCAAGACGACTTGCTAAAGTTCAAACTGGGGAATAGTATGGAGAAGAAAGGTGATTTAAGTGACTTTGAATGTGGCATGGTTGTTGGTGCCAGATGGGCTGGTCAGAGTGTTTCAGAAACTGCTACTGGGATTTTCCCACACAACCATCTCTAGGGTTTACAGAGAATGCAGAAAAAGAGAAAATATCCAGTGGTGTAATGGTGTGGGGGATATTTTCTTGGCACACTTTGGGCCCCTTAGTAACAACTGAGCATTATTTAAGGACCACAGCCTACCTGAGCATTGCTGTCCTTTATGACTACAGTGTACCCATCTTCTGATGGCTGCTTTCAGCCGGATATGACACCATGTCACAAAGCTCACATAATCTCAAACAGTATTTTTGAACATGACAATGAGTTCATTGTACTCAAGTGACCTCCACAGTCACCAGATTTCCATCTAATAGAGCACCTTTGGGATGTGGTGGAACAAGAGATTCGCAACATGGATGTGCAGCCGACAAATCTGCAGCAAAACTGTGTGATGCTATCATGTCAATATGGACCAAAATCTCTGATCCAGCACCTTGTTGAATCTATGCCATGAAGAATTAAGGCTGTTCTGAAGGCAAAAAGGGGTCCAACCAGGGATTAGCAAGGTGTACCTAATAAAGTAGTCTTTGAGTGTATATTCATATTTATATGATCAGACTGGATGTTCCACCATCGACACAAGGTATTGACATATTGTCCTTGTCAGAGTTACCTACCATTTTGATGAAGTTCCCCTGCAAAAGAAATTCAAGGGCACACAGATAAGGGAACAGTGAAATATTCTCCTGCGTTACCTTCTTTTATAAGTACCAGTCTGATTAATTTCCTAATGGAAGTTGTTCTTATAAAGCAACAAATGTTTCCTTGTTTTGTGACCTTCTTTGTGATCTCCCCAAATCACACCACTGCTTTGTGTTTTATGCGATGTTATCTGTTTTTCCAGCAGCACTACTGTTACAGGACTGTGATCATCAAGATGAAACTTTAGCTCAGTGAATCAGAGGGGAGATATTTCACACGTACTCGGGCAAACTTCATTATGCTTTACGGTCCTTGAGAAAATTGTTTTCTACAAATCGCATTTCGTTTTTTTTTAAGCTGCATCCAATTAAAAAAGAAACTTGAGGTGATGTTATTGTGAATGTGTGAATTTGAATCTTAACATCTTTACAGTAAATTTTCACCTGCTGTAATCCTCTTAGAAGAGCCAAAAAATTATATTTATTGGCTAATATGAAAATACATGTGATTCCAACTCACAAGCAAGGGGGAAGTAAAGAATATAAATGCTCTAGATTCATCAGGTGTCGGATATAAAGAAAACATAAAGCAAATGTGTTCGATCTTGTGGGAAATTTATAGATTTAACAGTAACTCACAAAATGTAACGGCACTCTTTTTTTTTTTTGTCAGCGTTTTGTTAAAACTGACTCTGAATGCAGGCCAGGTGTTTTTTTTTTTTTGTTTTTTTGTTTGCAGAGAAGGTAACAGAATTAATATCCCAAAGCTCATCTCACATTCCTTACCTTCAACTCTTGAAGTTGTTCCTGTACCAACAAATTGAGTGAGGAGTCCAATGAATGCAAAACAATTTGTAGTTAATAACTCAGCTGCCATTTTTGTTTCTACTCCCAGAAAAAAATGGCAGCAATTTAACAATTTGGCCAAATATATGCAAATTAAGAGGGGAAAAAAATAAACTCCAGGCTGAAAATAACAGAAATGACCTTTTAGAAAGCAAAATAAACAAAACCAAGCACCTTTCCCCCAGTTTCTCTCCATCCATGGTTTAACTCCACTCGTTGTTAGGGCACAGTAGGTCCCCTATTTTCTTTGTGTTTCTTTGTGATTCTCAGTCTCCTCTCTGTTCAGCCCAAAATGGCTCAGTCGTCCTGCATCTCTCCTTTCAGTTATCTCCCTGTCCATCCTTTCATTCTCTGATGCTGCTCTTCTTTTTTGCTGGCTCTTGGACTCCATCCAAGTGGGCTCTTCACATTGGAGGATGATGATGAGCTGTCTTACTGTCTCTACCAGTGCTGGGGGCGACCGTAGGGACTTGAACTTTGTCACGTCCTTTTCATTCAGACAATTTTTCTGGTTTTCTGGTAAAAGTCAAGCCAGGCTTTTAGAGACTCTTTACATGGCTCTTTACATTCTGGCTTCATGACCTCTGCAGAGGACATCCACGTGTCTGCAACAGCAACAGCAGGAAAATTAGTTAATCAAGTAATACTGGTCAATATTGATGGATTACAGTGAATTTATTGTAGTGTCCTGTGGGTTTGTGTCTGGGAAGGTCTAATATCGTGAGTGCAGAGTGTAGCTGTGTTAATGACCAAACCTGCATTAGATCTGTGTTCAGTGTGATGCTAATTATCACTAATGAGCTGTGGGTGTAAGCCAAAAAGGGAGCACTGAGTTGGTGGTTCAAATCCTAGCCAACTGGACCTTTAACCTGCTACTCTCTATCCCCACATTTCCTGTCTCCCTCCACTGTCAGGGCCTCACTAATTTTTATTAAGAGTGAGTCACTGCTCACCAAGTATTATCATTACTCACTTAACTAGTAATTAGTTGTGCAGTGTATTGAGAAATGTTATGTTATTATTTTTCAGTGTCTTTTAGCTCTAAATGTGGATGCTCTTTACTTAAACCAAACAAATGAAATGCAAATTGTTAGACCTTTTTTACTGAGTAGATTTTATAGGTCTGTTTTTGAGTGTGTAATGTTCACTATATTGGTATTCCAAGATTTGCTAATGGACATCTTCAGCTCCGACTAATGTGAATATCATTACCTTTGAAAGAATTTCGCCATGAACCAAATTTTGACCTGATAAATGTACAGGATAAAAGTTAAAGGGAACCTATTATGCACATTTCCACTTGCATATTTTAATACTGGTACTCCAATAAAATAGCTCTGCACGATTCACAGTGATTAAAAAAAAATCCTTATTTTATTTATACTAGCCCTTTATGCAACCCCTCACTTCACCCTTAGTCTGAAACAAGCCATTTCATCTCCTGTATCGTCATGACAATATATCTATGTATTCTTGTGATTTCTGGAAGCCTGCTGAAGATCAGGACCCAGTGCAGTAGGCTGCACTGCCTGTACTTCATAGTTGTGTGTTTTTGTCGGAGATGAGTATATAAAGCAGAAAAAAAAAAAAACATCAGAAACCTAGAAAATTCAGAGGCGCTTTGAACCCGAGCTTTTGCTTCACAGAATTGCTTTTACAAATGTTGATCATATTATTAGTAACTTTGGAGGTGTTTAAAATGGACAGTGGACATTATAACAGCATATACACTCATGGCCACTTTGTTAGTTACACCTTGCTAGTACCAGGTTGGACACCGTTTTGCCTTCAGAACTGCCTTATTTCTGCGTGGCACAGATTCAACAAGGTGCTGGAAACATTCCTCAGAGATTTTGGTCCATATTGACATGATAGCACACAGTTGCTGCAGATTTGTCAGCTGCACATCCATGATGAGAATCTCCTGTTCCACCACATCCCAAAGGTGCTCTATTGGATTGAGATCTGGTGACTGTGGAGGCCATTTGAGTACAATGAACTCACTGTCATGTTCAAGAAACCAGTTTGAGATGATTTGAGCTTGGTGACATGGTGTGTTATCCTGCTGGAAGCAACCATCGGAAGATGGGTACACTGTGGTTATAAAGGGATGGACATGGTCAGCAA
>VUQI01013145.1:2814-51366 GCA_015106735.1 Paratilapia polleni
AAAAGACCCCAAAATTTAAAAAAAAAAAAAAAAAAACACAACATAACAGATATCACCTTAGGAGGTGGTGAAATTAGGGCTTGGAAATAGGGAGCAGCCAAGCAGCTATTCATCATGAGTCTGGAGAATGGCCAGTTTGTGACACTGTACTCTTTTCTCCTCTTCTTCTCACCCTTATTCTTGGGCTTCTTAAGCAGCTTCTGAAGCAACAGTAGCAGCAATAACACAGCATTCCTGAAATTCCCTCTTTATTAAACTTTAATTAGGAAATTACCATGTGAAGGATGAAAGTGTGGAGATTTGAGGGCAAAAGTGGGGCTCCAAGGTCATCAGAAGCAGAGATAAGAGGCTTCTTATTGTGAGACATATACGATCCTGCCATTTTGCTGTTGTGCCAGCTGGACATAAACACGTGAATCTCTCATGGGAAAAGATCAAATGTGATACCACAGAGGCTGGATCCAATTTCACAGCAATAAGACAGCTGAGATATCTTTGTTTATGGAGATGAAATATGCGTTATCCAATGATAAACCTGCCATGGAAACAATCAAAGGATCTTCTGAAGAAGCAACAGATGCCGCAACAATCATTCTGTAGGTATTTGGGTGATCTTAGGCTAGCTGTTGATGTATGTTGTGTCTGTCACATTGAGATGTTTTCCCTACAAGCTGCAAGAGTTAATCTATACTGCCAGTGTTATCACTGAGGCCCGGCTTATTTTTAGCAGCTTTCATTACACTTCTCTATCCCATAGGCACATTGTATGAGTTGAGATTTGTCAGGAGAATCACACGATGTTCTCCCTTCAAACCGCCAGTGCCGAGCAGTGGCTGACAGCCATGGCAGGAGACATCTAAATTGTCTCATTATGGACCTGGGTTATGACAGGCTGAGCCACCCGGAGAAGAAGATGAGTTGTGTGAGCTGAGTTACAATTACTTTACCATCTTGCACTGCAGTGTGTGTAAGTCTGCACGGTGACTGACTCCATGTGTGTTTTGCAGCACTTGTTAAAGTAGTCCGTCACTCAAAGATCAGCTGCAGTTGGGGGTTGAGTATAACTGCATTTTCTACAGGTATTCACTGTGACATATATAAAAACGTCAGTGTGCTTTAAGTAAACTGCTTGCTGAATGGTTGAACTATTTCAATAGTGAATCCCATGCCCTTCCAAAGCTGAAATTGGAGGGTTGCATCCCCCAGTTTGTGTTTCTTTTTAATTCAGACAATCATGTTCACTTTATATTGGATGTGAGGCCAAAACTTGCACCATTTTCCCCATTCCCTGAACTGTTCTCGTGCGTTGCACCACCACACATTTCACCCCAGCTTTAACTGTGACCATTCAAATCAGCTAAAACAACTGTCTCTGTCTCTGAAGTATTGTAGGAACAAGTTCATTTCAAGCATGCAGACACTCTAAATGCTGAAGACTCCCTCCATTGTGTTTCTGTGTGTTCTGTGTCTAAATGCCCAGGGTGTTTCAGGGGTGAAAGAGGAGAAACAGGACCTCCCTATAAAACTTCTGTTAGCCTCAAAATCTTCTCAAACACAGAGAGTATTAACATTCAAGCCCCTGGATTTGAAAGAAATGAACTGAATGCCTTCAGAATGAGTAAACGTCTCTCATTCACTGTGTATCTGGAACAATAACAAAAGGATAATGCACAGATTAGTGCTCCAAGGGGCAAAGATGTGCTTTAGATGCGGAAATATGCAAGTAAGACTTTCCCTGCTGCCAGTGAATTAGCCCACTGTTAGCCCACAAATATACTGTGTAATATGCTCGCTGGAGAAGATTAGCATGGAAATAGAACTTGAGATGTCTGGTGTTTCAGGGATATACATTAAAAACATTCAACAAGCTGTCTAGCTCAGTCACGCAATACACCATTATTTAAACCTGAAAGCTAGAAATCCTTCTCTATTTCCTCCTTTTCAGTGGAAGCTGGTCTTTTAAAAAAGTCTTCATAAAGCCACAGCTGAAGGTCATTAATTAATAAAGGCTGCAGAAAGACTGTTTTGAGCGCTGCTCTTGAAGAAAGTTGCCCTCTATTCAACCACACTGATCTTAGCTATTAGAGAAACTTGAGGCTTTTAAATGCAGTAGACGAGGTTCTGGAGGTTCTGTCTTTAAAGTTTCAGACAGACAAAATCCTCAGGGTCACAGCTGTGCCTTCTTCATATAACGGCCTTTAATATCATGACTTTGCCCCACTAAATGCACTAACTGTTGAAAACAGTCTTAAGGAAGCAGGGAACCTAGCATCATCATGGCATTTCTAAGCTGCTCAAGTGCTGTCCTCGGTGTATTTTCTGCTTTTACAAGCCTCTGCAGTCAACTGGCTGACTTATCTTAAGCTGCCTCCTCACCCCAGCTCTTGTAAAAGCAATGAAGGTCATTCCCTGGGGAATTCTAAAAATGGTCCCAGTCTCTCCAGGAAGGGGAGACAGGAATGTCATGACCTCATGTGAATAATGTCAATCAGTTTGTTTGATGGGAGACACCCAAGAAAGGAGTAAGGCTGGTGGGTTGGCTCTGAAGGAATCTTTGTCTTATGGGTAGATAAGGTTGCTGGACAAAGTATTTTACTAAAGTAAGAAAGGCGCACTCTAAAACCATGAAGATGTCTTTGGAGTTATCTTTGCTTTAGTTTGAGATTACATGGAGGGGTGGAGTTTAAAAAGTGGTGGTTATTTTGGAGGGATGAGGGTTTAATGAAAGAAACTATTGTGCTGGGTTTTGAAGTTTGACCCATGCTATACACTAAAACTCTTCCTCTTCTGCTTCAGTTCTGATCATTTAACTCTGCCTTTTTTGAAAGTCCTTCAATCTTTACAAGTCAGAAATCTCCAGAGTCCCCATGTAATCAGTGCACAGCTCCATTTCAGTAACTTAATATAATATGAAATTAATGGTTGGTTACATACATTCATTTGTTGGTTAAAATGAAAAATGCATCAGTGTATATGTAATACCTGCAATATTTGCTTGCATGATATTTAATCACTTTGGCATATCCAAAGCCCTTTGCTGCTTTTACTCAAATTTTACTGGACAAATGAACTGGGTGTGGTGTGAAAGATCACCCATGTTAAATATCCTGTTACATGCAAAGATATGCTCTACAATGTTTTAAAGAAAAGATCTCTTGATCCTCAAGAGGGGGTCTGCTAGTTTGTAATAGGTTGAAAGGTCATAGAGACACTTGGGGTGGACCAAACCATTAAAAATGGAGGTGGGGGATGGTGGGTTGGGGGGCTTAAGGGGATCAGGCCACACTTATTGAGAGATGACTGAAAACATCTGGGATCACTCTCAAACACACATTCACATGCACTCTGTGAGACCCAATGATGTTAAAACCATCCCTAAGCTTGGATCAAACACTGCGACAAGGTGCACCTCCACAAGGTTTGGTGCTTGTTTGTAATCTTGAGGGAGAGTGACGGAGACATGAGACATGAAGGTTTGGGGGGTTTTTACGCTTCTGCCAGGGCAGCGTGTATCCGTAGTGCTTTGCTTTGGACCACACTGACTTGATGAACTACAATGCTGGGTGGGCTTAGAGAGGCCCACACACTCTCTCACACACACACTTATCTATGCATGTCTCTTCTTTCCTCATCTATTACCAATGTGATTCTTCTTTGCATCTGGCAACATATTTTTCTTAGGCACTGATATCCTGAGTGAAAAAAAGGTTGTGAAACACCATCTACAAGACAGTCAATTTTTGCTTGTCTAATCGGTCCCTTCTCTGCATGTGTCTTCCAGGTCCCATGGCCTCCACGGAGCATGGCAGAGAGCTGCAAGAGGCGTCTACAGTGAGAAAAATGGTCCAGCAAAACTCTGCAAGGGGCGGTCAGACCCACAGACCAGCCGGCTGGAAGAGAAGACGCCCACGGCCCCGTCTTTCCCACAAGGGGCCCATGCCGTTCTAGAGCAAGGTGAGTTTTTTTACTCTCAGGGGTGTACAGACACTCATTAGGCTTTGTTGACCAAACACACCAACAAACCCGCAGTAACACAGTCAGTGTCAAGCAGTAAAAGGCTTCTACCCTCTGTGGATTTCTTGTGAAAAAAAAAGATGTGCCAATCGCTGCTGTGTTTGTCCATTAGACCAATTTTCTGTCAAGTCAGAGCTACACATTCCTCCAGAGAATATGAGCCAAAGCACCTTCTGATATATTAAATTCTAACTGCTGACTAGTGAGGAAATCCAACTTCATAGAGGAATTTCTAAGAGAAATGCGATGTTGAGTTCTGAAATACTTTGTTGGCAGAATCCGTTCGGATGTTTTCGATGACGAATGGGAAACTTAAACTCTTACAGGAACACTGAAAACTCTGTTAATGGCAGCCAGACTGAGCTCCAACATAAGGATGTTATTGTTGGCAAGCAGATTATTAGACTTAGCCCACCAGCTTGCATGCTTTCCTATTATGACTAAGGTGATTTTTAGGTCTACCTCATTTATTTCCTCATACATTAGAAAGATATACTTAGAAACCTTACTTTTGAGCCAGTTCAGCTGGAATAAATCTTTACTCTCCACCTGATAAAGTCAATTAAAACACATTTTTCCCTAAAGATAATACTTTGTAGAGCCGAGTTTGTGGGTGGCACCATTTTTCTTGTGAGGGAATGTTTAACTTGCTGTCAAGTAAAACAAGACTTTGTATGAAAAAGCTTTCATCCAAAATCAGAGATAATATTACACTTATCACCTTCTCACATTGATCTGAATCAAAACAAACTCTGCGTTTCAATAAAAAACAGATCAAGCTTCATTGAGAAACTAAAATATACCACAGCCATTTAAATAACATGATCAAATTTACAGAATATACAGATTTAAATTCACTGATGTCAGCATGTCACAGCATCCACATGCCCCCCTGAGACGCCGTGAGAGACAAGACACAATATTCCCACAGGAGGTGTTGACTATGTAACTCCGACCTGCAGAGGTCCACCATAAATTTAATCTGTAGTGAGAGGAGGCTGCAGCCAGAGAGTGTCAAGGCATGGTTAATCAGTTTTAAAAAAAAAAGGATCAAAGCTGCAGAAGTTTGGAAGCTCTGCTCTTTAAAGTAGCCAGTTTTACAATCTATAGCAAATTATAAATGACTTTTTTTTTTTTAATTGTACTTTTCTAGACTTAGTTAGACCTCCTTTAAACTCACTCCAGAACTATAAAGGTGAAAACAATGAGTAAGAACCAAGCCAAGGTAGTTTGCACTTGAAGGACAGCATGGCTATTACAACTTCCCTCAGTCTGCCAATAAAATGTGAGAATCCTCTCTGTGAGTTGAGTGGTTAGAGCTTATGTTCAGTGCCAGAATGCTGGCCACATAATGAGGGGAGCTTCAGGAAGTTGTGAAGCTCTGTAAAAGTGAACGGCTGAGTGAGTCACAATGCCGTCTCCGCAAACACCACTTAAACCACAACACGCTGAAGATTTCCTTTTTTTGTTCACTTCCCTCTCTGGCTCCCCTCATTCTTGCGGAGTTCATAGTTCACCTTATTCATGGATTTCTCCCCACATACCATGCCAATCCACCCCCACAGTGGGAATCAGGCTGTCCATTAGCAGCATTTTAGTGATAGTGCTACCAACCTTCACTGAGTAAATGATCCAAAGAAAATCTGAACTCAGAGTCTGAAATTCTCCAGTTTGTTCACAGCCTGACTGAAGGAATTGAAGTCTTCACAAGACCTGATATCTCACATCAATCCATCCCACAAGCAGCTTGAAAGGCTTTGCTCTTCCTCACGTGTCCTGCTTTCTTCTTCAGTTTGTGCTGATGATGGGAAAACCACTTCTAGAAACAGCTGGAGTTGCAGTTTGTTTGATCAAAGCTTGAGTTCAATGGATACATCCAGCTGAGGACAGGGACTCGTACACAAGCACGCTATATGTGTATATGTCGTTACTGGCCTAAACTTAATTACCACACTGTTTATATCAAGCACTAAGAACAACGATTGCCTTGACATCGTCCATCCTCCAGCTCAGTGCTATTTAGCAATATCACCCCATTTCAGTGTCAACAACAGCTCATCTTTTATTATCTATGACACCAGAGGCAAAGATGGATTTTTCATCCTTACACATTCCAGATGTGAGCCACTCTGAGAAGAAAGAGAGCGACCCGGGTCATCCTCTTTGAGTAGGCTCAGATCAAACCATGCTATTACAACTATTGGATCCAAGCCATGCCAGTGACAGTCTAAAAGTCGACAGGATATTTTAGATTTAAAGCCGGAGGCAATTTGTGAAAACCCCTAGTGGCCTTGAGTGTGAGAAAGCTCCGTGAATGAGTCTTTTAAAGAGTTTCCCATCAAAACAATGTAGAGCAGGTCTGCATCTCCTCCCATACACTCACTATGTGATGGAGTATGACTTCAAGGGGGCTGCTGCTGCACTGAGGTCATACCATATACCAAAAAGGACAACAACAAACAACAATACAACTCAGTGGTGATTAGATATACCATACATCAGTCCTTGAGGCATTACATGACCTCAGAAAAATGCCATCACAAAACAAGAACAGGTTCTTATCAGTGACTGAACCTTGTTATCTGAATCTTCTGAAATGATCACAGGCCAGAAGAAGATAAAAGACGTGAGAAGATGAAAGATTTCGTCATTGTCAAGAAGTGATCCAGCTCCCCGAGTGCAGTATAATGTTGGGCTTGTGTTCCACAGAGAGATATACAATTGTTTTTCTTACTCCCTGCTGCATCTTCCAATCAAAGACTGTGAAACCTGGTTAGAACATGTCTGGGACAGAGTTATATTCTAGTTTATCAAGTCCAAGATAACACAAGGTATGACATAGAGAATGCTTTAGCAGAAACTCCCTGAGGGGCACATTTATTGGAGAGGAAATTGAAATGTCTCCATGTGGGTTGAGAAGTAGTAAGAATACAACATGATGACCTTCAGCACTGTCAAAAAAATCTTTATCTCCTAACAATGACATGCTGTAGTGCAATCAGAGAGTAGTTATGATAAAAAAAAAAAAAAAAGGATGAGCAGACAGGAATATACCAATATCAAATATGATGAGCTTTACAGACAGGCTACATAAAAATACATGTAATATAATGAAGAGCTGAAACACTTTAAAATATCTCTGCTATTTTTATGATGAAGACACAAAGAGAGAAATATATAACAACAAAAACAAAACTGAACTAAAAAAATATTGGTATCAGCAACAGAAACTGATTAAGAGCTAATTAAGATAATCCTTTACTTTTTGGATGGATTTTTAATTTCAAAATTACTGAGCCTGTATTTTGTTTGTTTTGTATCTTATTCATATATCTTTTCCAGCCAAACTCCCACAGAATTGCTTTTAACTGAACATAACATATTTTTTATTACAAATTATTCTGGTTGCTCTAATAATTTGATAGATTCAGCACTGAATATTAGGAAACTTAGGTGGCATTAAGAGTGTCTTTTTACTGACAGAAAAGTCAAATTGAAAACAAAAATTACTTTAACACTGTTAACTACATTCAACACTGTTCACAGCAGGGTCATTATAGTTAACTAAACATAAATTAAAAACTAAAAGTGAAAAATCTGTTAACTTAACTAAAAAATATAGAAATATAGATGTTTTAAAAAAGAGGGAAAAGTCATTTAAATGATATTGTACATTTGCAAACCAAACTAAAATAAAATCAAACTGTAGAGGAAATTTCTGCAGTTTTAGTCTTTATCAATTTGGTCAAATTTGCCAACACAACAAGCATGTTGAGGCTTTGGTGCGTATGTTTATTGAGACCGGAATGTAAACATGGCTGAGAGTCAACTGCTTCCACAAAGTCACGTGTCTGTATTGTAATATCTTGTTCCTGGCAATTACCTGTAATATTATACTAATTAAAAAGGCCTAAAACTAGCACTGAAACTATTAAACACTAAAATGAAAAGCGCAAATCCACTGTGGAAAACGACAGTAACGCTGCTTTAAAGTGACTTGTCCGTTCAAAACAGAAAAACAATAATTAATTAATTACTGAATATTTTCTATCCATTTGTGTTACAAACACCTTCACTGACTGTATAAACCGAGGTGAAAATGTTGGGATGGTGATGAGGTATTGTCTGCATGACTGCATGATTTTTAGGAAAAACAACATGTGCTTATGACATATTTTTTCTGTGTTATTTTCCTGTTTTGCAGGCACTGCTTTGAGCGCCCTCCCCCAGGTTCTGATTTCTATGCTCTTCCTTTGCCTTGGGGGGCCTTGCAATGAAGGGCCTACGCTTGCCCAGCCTGAAGAGTGATGTCCATAGCACCTGCTGGTTCTTCAAGCAACTCTGTCCACAAAAAAAAAAAAAAAAAATCAGGACAAGCCACTCACCCTCAGCTCTAGGAGGAACTGGGGGCAGGGAAGGGGGGTGGGGGGTATTGAGCCCGAGCTATCAGACTCTATTTCTCTGTCCCTCTTTCTTTCTCCTTCTCTCACTCCCTCACTACTTATCTATCTCTGTCTTCTCCCAAGTGTTTTTTTTTCCCCTTTTCAATTTTCTTATTATTTGCTTAATAGAGCCCAATCATAGCAATCTCCCTGAGTGTCTCACACACTTTGCATGACATGTGGTGGAGAGGGAGCCCGGTCAAAACAATCTGAATCTTAAAGCATCCGTCCCTTCTCCACAATGTGGTATTCCCATGTCTCGGATCCAAGGTTCCTGCAGCTGCTGATTTCATTGCTGTGTAGCTACTTGACGGCTTTACTGTTGGGTGAGGGCGCTGATCATGCAGAGGGGCAGTGTCAGTTTTAATAGTTGACAAATATATAAGTTCGCTTGTGATACTATGGATGTCTGATGAGAAAAGGAATAAAAGGTTTTGTGTTTGAAATGGACAAGCAAAAGCCTCACAACTCAATGACATCATTATCATCACTTAATTATCATTATTAATGGTGCTTTGTACCTCCTAATGACAGTATGTCCACATGCAAAGTAAAGATGGACTGAAAAGAGAGCACATATTATCAAAACAATCTAGTTAAGTGACATAATAATTCCTTCATTTAGGAGATTCTTTAATCCAAAGCTATTTTGGTGTTTCTGAACTCATTAACACCTTGGGAGGCAGGGTTTACGGACGTGCTCTGCAACATGTCCCACCTTGGATGAGTCCTTTGACCCCAAATCCTGTCCCCAATCCCCAGCCTTCTCACCACACTGCTGCCCCGTGCAGCCGCTCTACACGACTGTTAACTGGCACTGGTGGTCTGCTCCACCGACAGGCCGCCTTGCCTTTTAATGAAGTGCCAAATAAAAACCTTCTCCACAATGCTGCCAGGAACGAAGGAATGAAAGGTTAGGGCGAAAACGAGAAACACATTACCTCCTGTTTGAAGTCTTGATACACTGACACATTATGCATTTTAAATTTCTGCAAATAGAAATCCAACATGAAGAGGACAAGTTAAATTAGACCAAAAACAAAAAAAAGAAAAAAACAGAAGAAAAAAAAAAAAAGCGAGATCAGCTCAAGCTCAGTTAATATGCCACCATGATCAGCCTACCACTAGTGCTCTGGCTGTTTTAATATTCAGCATATGGCTGGTTTGACCCTTTGACCGATATCTTTCACTGACAAAATGCTATGCCTTTCCATCATACTGGAATATATTACTGTTTATGTTTATTTCTGTGTTATAGTTTTATTTCTTTTTTTCTCAGGGTGCTGTGATAGAGGCTTGTACTAGAGCAGTCTATTTTGTGCATTTATTTAACAAAACACAAACATACAGTACATTTAGAACGTATATGAGCATATTTTCGTATATTGTATCTTTACTCTCCCTCTATGTATACACCAATATAGCCATGATTTATTCAGATTCAGTCATTTTTAGTCACGATTCTTTCCCTACATTATGTTGGGTACAGTTGCCTTCCTGGTCTGCCCTTCCACAGCACAGGTGGTCGTGGCTTTGATCATTACACTCATTAAATCCTAGAGTTAATCTTTCTCAGATGGATCTCCCCAAGGTTAGCCGGGGCCACTTAGTCTGAGCTCATTGTTAAATTGGCTTAGACAGAAACTGCACCCTTCCCCCTTTGCAATCTCCGAACCCCTGCCGATTCAGTGTGTAACCATGTAAAATATTAGGACTGTGACCTGTAGAGAAGACACCTTACAATCCTTTGTTGTTGTGTATTAGGTGTGCAGAGCAACTTGCTACTTGTTTCTTTTGTTTGTTTGTTTTTTTTTTTTAAATCCGCTGCAATTCATTTTTATTTCAAATCAGTTTTGACCACATAAGCAACTGGCAACTGGTTAACCTAGATTTCCAACAGTTTTTCCCTCTCGCCATGTCTCATGCAAATATTATAATAAAATGCAGAGACTTCTCAGTCCCAGCATGAGATGCTTTTATTAAGAGAGCATCTAAAATCACAGTGGTAATCCACCCAGCCAAGCTCACCTTGATTAAAAATGTATTAAATCCTAGGGCACTGTGAAGTGTAATAATTTCAGTTCCACCATTATTTTTTCATACCCTCTCAGACAGAGATGTAGATTTCATTAATGCTTCTCGGGAGTGAGACAGCTTTGCTCAGGATGTCTCATGTATTATTGGGGAAGATAATAGGGAGATATGAGCCGGGGATGAAAGTTCAAAGCCGCAGGAGTTGGGATGCTGGAAGTAGACTGGGTCATGACAAGGGGTTCAAATCAATATTTCCCCCATCTCAGAAGTTATTGTTACGGAGCCGAGCAACGTCTGTATCCGCACTGTTCTTCATGAATGTATCCTCACCATTCGCACCAGCCATGCTGCCCTTTCAGAGACCAGAGCAAACCAATGTTTATGTAAAGAACCCTTTTTAAATCTTGGCCTGGTTATCAGTTGAATCCAAAAATCAAAAGCCAAATAGCCCTCTGATCCAAAGCCTCCGATGTCAACGAGTCCCAACAAATAGACGTGGCTTTGCTCCAAGACTTCTCTGTATGGGTTTGCAAGGCTGCACTTTTGCAATTCCATTATGCTGCTGGAAAAATACACCCTGAAAACAAGAGTCTCTTGGTATGGAATGGTTTTCCAGTGTATTGTGACAATTTTTTTTTTGTCTGATTCTTGTCTAGCTGGTTGTCCAAAGCTTACTTTTTGAATACAGTGTGAGAAGCTGTATCTTTTGTGGATGTAACAAAATAGAAAAGTAGTCTGCAGCACAATATGTCGTGGACACGTGAAAGCTTTCAGGCATTCTTTTCTTGTAGATCATAGCCCACAGCCCTCCCCTGCACATCAGGTTAATGGGCCTTGTGGTGTGGAAGGACAAGCACGTCCAGGCTCAAACTGAAATGGTAAACCAATACATTATGCTCGGGGAGCAAAACCATTTTCCTTAATGGTCTTTTCCAGCAAGGCTTACACAAGAGAAACGATTCCTATCCTCTCAATGTTTCCTCTCCAGTTCTTCTTCTCTGTGACCATCACAAGGCCTGAGTAATGTTCCTATGCACTTGTTAGCATGTTTTCCTGGTAGAAAAATGTTTGTTCTGAAAACTTGCCCCCTCTGTGTTTAGTTATTTTCGTCCAAATGCATTTGGCTGGGAGTGTGTAAGGAGTGGGGATGAGCAGAGAGATAGATATGTGTTACTGGCCGAAATAAGAATAAGCTAGAAACAGGTTTTAAAATATGAGCTTAGCCAATATCTCCAATAGCTATCGACACAAAAAAAACAAAAACTCACACATAAAACACGGTTTTTATTTTTTTAACCTAAAATTCCTCTACACTGAACTAAACATTTCACTCATTGCGGAAACGGAGTTGGCACGCGACACATTCCATGATTTTACCTAAGCCCATCAAACTGTATCATGTTGGCCTTCAGAGTGGGTGTCTGCAGGATCAAGTGGCTGACATTCAATCCAATGCATTCACAGTTTTTCCACTGGCTGGGCAATCCAAAGGATAACTAGATTTTATCTCCCGTGAGAAATGACTACGATCTGTCATTATCTTGGAGCCTCAAAATGAGACTTCCTACACCCAGAATAGCACAGGCCCCTCCTGCCTTGATTGTGACACGTTCTCCATCTATATAACCACTGTGTCCAAAATCAGCTACATTCAGCACAATCTTAGGAGAAACGCAGTGTGTAGGCTTACACACCATCGCAACAGTGTTACTAGGTCTCAAGCAGATACCATTTGAAAGACGATGTATTACTCCTGAAACTTATATTCTGTTTATGGTGTGTGCTCATATTACTCACCAGGCCAAATGTACAGTCCCTGTCTCTGTTTTGATGTTGAACTGGGCAAAAATAAATGACATAAATAAATAAATAAAACAAGTGTATCAGAAATGGTTGAAATACTGTGTACATATTTGAACTTTTGGTTTCTAATTTATAAAAGATAAGCTTTAGCTCTTGGAGTACTTATTTTATTTTTTCCTTTCATGCGTAGCTTTGTGTTTTTATTTTCTATTTCTGTAAAGTGTGTAAATATATCTTTATGATAATAAGTAATATTAAAAATCTTATTTTAAGAAAACACTGTGTCCTGTCCTTTTTGGTAAAGGAAAAGTTCACATTAAATAAAATTAAATAAGACAAAGTCTATGTATTTAGACACAGTTGTGTTATCCTGATGTGGGCTTGAATGTGTGTAATACCAATCTGAGGTTTTTAACCTCACAGTTCTGATGATGTGAAGATATTTAACTTGCTATTGACGCTGGATGAAAAGTCAGCTGATCACCAAAATCAGCAGACTTTTTACTCTGCTAAATTTAAAATTACTGTACAAAATTTACCTTCAACTAATCTTGAATATTATATAAATATATTATATGAAGTAAAAACTTTGGACTCTTGTCAGTGCTCAGTGAAAAGCCTGATTCGTACTCTTTTCCCCATGGATATCCTCTCTCTAATTTAATTGAAATACTTCAAATTGTTGAAAAAGTCTAAACCTGATGGAGGTGTTAGAGGAAAATTTGTGTGGGACCATGAAATTCTGAGCAGGATTTTACATAAATCCAGCAAGTATTCATTGAGGTATATCAATCTGGATAAAAGTGGTGGGTCAATGGACCATCAGACTGAAATCACCATCCCTAACACCACAAAAATTACTTTAATTTACCGTATAGCTCCAGCAGTCACTATCATGATGCTAAAAAACAGACAGAAGTCATAATGTAAAGAAATATGCACATACAAAGAGGCAGCACTGTGGCAAACAGAGACCATCGGATGCAAAAGAAATTTGGAAACTTGTATTTATGACAGGTAAAATAATCATTCGAGTCCCAAAGTAGGTTAGGTACCAAGTTAAATTAATCTCATCTTTGAGATGAGCAACTGAAGAAACCACTAATTGGAGTGAGTTACACCCATGCAACCAGAGCCTGGAATGTAACCAACATACATTCAACTACAAAACAAATTACTTCTCATTATTATTATTAGTCTCATTATTATAATAGACTGAAAAGTACAGCTGACACTAAGGATGCTCCTGGTAACTGATTTTCAGACTCAATTAAACAAGAGAGAAAAAAAATTATAATCTAAAACTAATCACAAGTCTAAAAGTAAGAGAAAACAGAAAACAGTTAAAATGAACACAATCTAATGGACAAAGTTAAACATTGTCTGTACAAATACTGGCATGTATTTAACATCCACACACACACATACAAAATGTCAGATTAATTTACTGGATGTGGTTAAAGTTAGCGGTGCCAGAACAAACAGCCTTCATTCCTTGCAGGTTAACACATACACGTCTGTGCAGTATGCGTTTATGCATTGCTCTGGTTATATGCCAGGCTGTTCTGACACAGCCCACATACAGTAGCTCATATTTAATTGATTTAGTTCAATAGTTTATTAATTCTCAGTATCAAAGTATTGCAGAACTGCATCAGCTTGCAGGAATGTCAGCTGTCTTACGTTCAGCTTGTGGATGGATACATGAATAAAACGCAAAAATAAATACAGTAGCCGATATGTCTAGTCAAGTAATCACACACATCCACAGTTGGCATTGAGTAACACTGTCATAGAGAGCGGTGCAGGAAGAATCCAGGACTATTTATACACAGAGGACTGATTAAGGATGGGATGCAGGTGGGGAGCAAGACACAGGCAATTATACACAGGTGATGGCAATCAAGTACTAAAACTAATGCGAGCCACAAAAGAAAGCTAACCTCCCAAATAAAACACGAAATACCCAAAAGACAAATAGCAAAGACATAGAGACCACTCTGAACAAGAAGACATAAATAAAACAGAAGTAACTAAAACCAAAATTATAAATAGAATCAAAACAAGAAAATAAACTTCATCATATTACAAGACCTAAATCTCAGAATCACATCATAAAACGCTGGGACCGCAACAAAAACTGCACTTAACATAGACACTATCAACCTCTCTACTCAGTGCAAAAAGAGACAGAATCTGAACTGAAACTTAATTTACAACTGGCTGCTCTAAAAACAGCCATCTCATTAAAAGAAATGCTCAGGTACTGTGGATTTACTCACAATTTTTCTAATGTTTTAAGTCAGCCCAGGTGTTTGTGTAAAAACCAACATGTTTACCTGACAGCTATGACCATTAACCTTTACCTTCAGATGAATCTTGTATATAAATATATTCTCTGTAGTATGCCTTTGGAAATGTAAATCCACTCTTCATCCATTAAGGAACACTTCAGCAGTGACAGGTAGCCTTCCCAGAGTTTATAGTGCATACTAAGCATGCAGCACATTAATGCATCACAGCTGCTGAGCATGCATGAAGAGTAGGATATGTCTAAATTTAATGAAATCAGTGTGCATACATGTCATATCTGCATGCAAGGGAGGCTCCTCGAACTCTGAATGCTTGACAGTAAGAAATAAGAATTCAGTAGTTAACATCGTGTGTCCAAACATTTATATTCCTGGATGTTTAGGACACAACGTTTTGAAATAAACAGTTTGTTTTAATGTGTGTACACTGCTGTGTTTACCTTTAGTTTGACAACATCACATGCAAAGCTTTTTCATCATATATTTCATCCAAAAAATACACTCCTTAGGGAGTCAATTTGATGAAATGCACTGGGCTTTGCTTGGGAGCCATTCTTCCTCCCTAACTCCCACTGGGACCACTCAGGGAAGTGTCTGGTTAACCCACAGAGCTGACATGTCATGATAGACAAGAGGTGCCCCCCCGTGTCCCAGCAGACCCCAAAAGACGCCCAAGGTTATGTCATCAAGCCTGGGTCAGCTGTATAATTGGGCTTGGGGTCACCAGGAGGATATGGAGCGTGACAATGAGGCTATAGAGTTACGGTTTGTAGCCGGGTCCGCCGCCGGTGGGGCATTACAGCAAGGCCAGACGTCCCTCTAAAGAGTTCAAGGTCCATCTGTGAGAGTGGCTCCAGTGATGCTGCCACAATCTGTGTCACTGCCTGCCAGCCACCAGTACACTGCTGGGAGACTGAGAGTGGGTGAAGGAGACACTGGGACTGTATGTTGGGGTTTGTTGTGAGAAAAACATAAAACTTTCAGGATGATGAGTGAGTCACTGTGGATAATGAGAGTCAGACACAGTTGCAAACTTTCAAATTGTTGACAGCCTCCCCTCAGCTAGAGAAAAAAGAAAGCACACAGGAAATGTGTAGTGCTCTGTGCCTTCTGTACCTCCATGTACAGTATGTTTAGCATAGAAACAGACTCTGTGAGTAACATCTGGATCACTCTTGGCAGAGTCCCATCAACTTCTGCCACATCATAAAAACCTTTATTGCAGTTGGCTCTCCCACAGTACCACCAACAAAGCCCACAGAACCACTGACAAACCCACACTCGTGGATATTGCCCAGCTTTCTGCAGTCTCTCAACCACCTGGACTCCACAGACTCACTTTATAGAGGCTGTGCAGACTACAATTGCAAATTAAGCGCATATGTAATAAACAGGTGTTGCAAAGTGTTTTGATTATGTTTTTATAAATGTTATTCTGTTGTTACGTAGCAATAAGTCCATGATTCAAAGGGTGTGCATGCAGTGTTTGAGCCAAGAGTTTCAAGGAGTGGTACTCCTCAAGCTATTCCCAAGGCAGACAACAGACAAAACTGTGAGAATTGTACACCATCTGACTGCTACAAAATAGTAAGAGCAAGTATTTCAATAAATAGGACTTTATACATTAATAATATCAATCGGTCATAATCAGAATGTATGCGCCCCTGTTTCAACACCGTGGCATTATCAAACATTATACCCAGTATTTTACACAAGGCTACAACCAATGATTGATTTACTTTTCAACTAACGTCTTCAGAGTTTTTTCTGCAGTAAAAAAATTGGGCCTTATCCCAAAGGCAGATCATCAGGACTCCAATAAACATTGTTTTAACCAATTTTTTTTAAAAATGGATTTCGTTTACTCAAATATAAAATACATTTTTGTTTATCAGACGGCCAAAAATAAAAGGAAAATGCTGTTAAGTAAGTAACACAGACATTACCTTACTACAATTACTGGACACTTTATTAGGTACACCTGTACAATTGCTCATTAATGCAAATATCTAATCAACCAATCACATGGCAGCAACTCCACGCACTCAGCCATATAGACATGGTCAAGATGACCTGCTGAAGTTCAAATGGAGCATCAGAAAGCCACACAACCATCTCTAGGGTTTACAGAAAATGGTCTGAAAATGAGAAAATATCCAGTGAGCAGCAGTTCTCTGGGTCAAAACGCCTTGTTGATGCCAGAGGTCAGAGGAGAATGACTGCAAAGAAGGCAACAGTAACTCAAATAATCACTCATTACAACCAAGGTATGCAGAAGAGCATCTCTGAATGCACAAATCAAACCTTGAAGCTACAGCAGCAGAAGACCACACCAGGTGCCACTGCTGTCAGCTAAGAACAGAAAACTGAGGCTACAACTTACACAGGCTCACCAAAATTGGACAACAGAAGATTGGAAAAATGTCGCCTGGTCTGATCAGTCCTAATTTCTGTTGCGACATTTGTATGGTAGGGTCAGAATTTGGCATGAACAATATCAAAGATGGATCCATCCTGCCTAGTATCAGTGGTTCAGGCTGGTGGTGGTGGTGTAATTGTGTGGGGGATATTTTCTTGACACACTTTGGGCCCCTTAGTAACAACTGAGCATTGTTTAAACACTTGTTACTGACCATGTCCATCCCTTTATGACCACAGTGTACCTTCTGATGGCAGGAAAACGGACATCACAAATCTCAGATCATCTCAAACTGTTTCTTGAACATGACAATGAATTCACTATACTCAAATGTCCTCTACAGTCACCAGATCTCAATCCAGTAGAGCACTTTCGAGATGTGGTGGAACAGGAGATTCACATCACAGATGTGCAGCTGACAAATCTGCAGCAACTGCGTGATGCTGTCATGTCAATATGGACCAGAATCTCTGAGGAATCTTTCCAGAATCTGTTGAATCTATGAAATGAAGAATAAAGGCAGTTCTGAAGGCAAAAAGGGGGTCAAACCCAGTACTATCAAGGTGTACCTAATAAAATGCTCATTTTGAGCCAGAAAAAAACTTTGCCATTGATTATTTTTTAGCATTTATTCCAATAATCATGTGATCCACCACAGAATGTCACCACATAGCAACAAATGCCATCACAATTTCACTGTGTCCAAAGTGAGGTCTAATTGTTCTGTTCTTCTGAAATAATTGTCAGAAACCACCAAAATATTCAAATTATCAAATATTAAGGCTGAGGATATATATATAATATAAAGTAATCCACCACAGCACAAATCTTCCCTTCAGCTACTGAGCTCACATTATGTTGGCTAATGTTAGGACTTTAGGGTTATTAAGATACATGATGTTCTCTGAAGTATAACCATGGGACTATTATTTACTGTCAGCCAGCATTAAATGTCTGTAAGTACTCAACTGCTATCCAGCTATGTAAAGGACAGGAAAATGATGTGCTACCTGATGCAAGATCATTTATCAACCAACACACTCATCACTCTGTGGGTCTGGCAAAAACAGCAAAAAGAAGCCATAATTATTGACTAAATGTTAAACATCTTTGAGTTTATGCTGGACAGCTGGAGGCAGAGAGACTCTAGTGACAGGACACTGTTGCAGTAGCACCCACCCTGCAAAAATTTAAAAGGACAACTCTGGAAGGGGCAAGGCCAATGTTTCACCTTGTCAAAAAGACAGAATTATATGTCTAATTTTGGTTGAAAATACATGAGAACCTCATCAAACTCCTCAGACCACAAGGAAATTTGAACCCAGACCTTTCCAGCTGTGAGGCAACACTGCTTAGCACTGCACCACCACAAATAAGATCGTCATGTAACACACAATGAGACATAACCCCATGAGAAACATAATTTCTATCTATCGATAGATAGATAGATAGATACATGCATACATACATACATACATATATAACTTAATAAAATGTCAAACACACACACACGCTTTTGCATTTTGACGGCTACTAAACTTTCACTTTTGAACCAAATTTAGGCCCTTAGAAAGGTCTTTCTAAAGGCCATGGCTAGATGACCACATTTAGCCCAACACACAGTGTCCATGGATATGGAAATCCTGTGTATGTGTTTCTGAGAGAAAGTGCATACACAATTCTGCTTTTACTTCTGAAGTGAACACACAAAAAAACAGCGCCTGGAGCCAGGTATGAGGCAGGAACTATAGACCGCGTAATGCACCTCAGCTGTGTTGACACCAGCAGCGCTGCAGTGGCGACGGATCACTGAAGTGGTCATAAAAACAAAGCGAGCACAAACACAGGGCAGGGAGGGAGGCAGCTGGTAGAGAAATGCAAGACCGGGACGGAGGTGACACAGAAAAAGGAACCGGCTATGTGAGTTGCCAAGACTTTTCCCTCGACTGAACACATGTTTGGGATTTACTCTAATTTTGAACTTCCCCTGCTCTTTTAAAACCTCAACAAGGAAAACAAGATGTCAAGTGAATTTGCACCTTTCTCTTCACTTCAGTCCCTTGTCAGTGAGCCAAGACTTCATTCTGGATTATTCTATATACACTGTGCAGATTAGACACATTAGCTTTAGCTCACAAGCCAGGAACAAAGCGAGCGCACCAGCCCGTAGGCTAATATAATCAGGGTCATAACTTTCCCATCATTAGAGCGTTACACATTGATGACGGATGGACTTTGGATATAAAGCCCTTCCTCTAGTGTCCCCTTCTGGGGCCAAGAGGACATTTCCTCACCTTTTATAAATGCCCTTGATAACTTTTCTTAATGGTGCTTACATGAACATGGAGGCGTCTGTGAAGCAATATAGAAACATTAGTGAAATCTTGACTGCCATATATCAAGTGCTAAACACTTGGTAAAGCTGTGAAAAGCCACTGTGTTGTGCTTTCATGTTAAAAGGACCCTAAAAGTTTTCAATGAGCAGTGACTTTCTACAGGAATGTTTCTTGTAACGTTAAAACTTCCTCATGCCTTCTCGCAAGTTATAGTTTTAACAACAACAGCTTCAAAGAAAAATCAAAAGCATCCATTTGTCCTTGAAGTTTTTCGTCAGTAACCTTTTCTTTAAACAGACTACATGCACGGCTACACCCAGCATGCTCAGTGACAGGAAGTGAGTAAGCAAATCATATAGGTGTCACCCTGAAACAACATGTTTATCAGCTGTGCGCATGGCACAGATTATCTAAAGACACATCCTGGCCTTTAAAGAGATCGTTGATGAGTTCCACGTCAGCACACTCCTCTTCCCCTCTCACTCAACGCATTTAAAGAAACAATTTGCTGCTGGTCAGGGAATACATGCGGTGTTATTATCTTGTTAGGGCTAGTTAAGTCTCTGAGGGCTGACAGGAAGGCATCACTTTGCCTCGTGGGCTGCCGTGTGACCACAGAGGAGGCGTTAACGGTCCAGATCTCCTCACCACATGGACACTCAAAGAACAGACAGCAACATCTGGCACCTGAAGAAGATGCTGAATATTTTTGTTGTTAGGGAAGGATTATTAACAGGCCAAAATTTATATTATGATATTAGCCCACGTTTATACAGTGTAGTTGTTATGAGGTAATGAACATACGTGTACCATCATGCATTAGCTCACTCTCTCACAAATTAAAGGAAAAACCTGAGTCATCATCCCCTACAGCAGTAGTTCTCAAATGTTTTCTGGCATGCCCCACTTAAGGAAAAAAATTCATGCCCCACAAATGTTATAAATCATTAACAATAAAAAAAAAAGTTCAAGATAAATTTTACGTAAAGGTCAGCACAATAGCATCAGAAAACTCTTTTGTTTTTTGTTTATTATATATATATATATATATATATATATATATATACACACAACTTAGTTTGGCTTCATATTTTTCATCTGGTTGTCCATGCCCCATCTGCAGTGGCCCATCCCACAGTTTGAAAACCTCCACCCTACAGTGAGGGTAAGCACCACCTCTGTAATGGTCTGGGGTCACTTGTTGGCATAATCTGGGCACACTTATCCCCTTACAGGGTAGGATCACTGCAAATCAATTCAGAGTTGTTCACCTTTATCCAATGATTAAACACTTCTATCCTATAGGGGACGTGGGGTCCCTAGATGGTTTGTTGAAGATGAAAATGATGTGAATCATATGCTGTTACAGTCAGATATCAACCCCAGTGAGCCCATTATGACACACTATACAAGATAAAACCATCAACTGTCATGCAACTGTCATTCCCGACCCAAAGCAATGCCCCACGCCATCCAGATTGGGCCATAAAAAGGCTAATATCACCTAGTCTGAACCTGGCAAAAGAAACATTATGTTGGTTTCTACTGTCATTTATCACACAACACAAAACAATCTATTGTACTGTAGAGATTATTTAGTTCTCTAGCACAAAGTTCACAGTGATAATATTTAGATTTCAGCTAAATAAGTGAAAGTAACGTTACTTAAAGTTTTGTTCACCTGAAGCAACATGCTGCAGGTTTGCATTTGTCTTTAAACATAAGTTAATCGAGGTGAAGCTCTATTTCATCAGTCAAAAGAACTTGATTGTTCACTTTTAAAAGGAGGAAAGGAACTCAAAACTGGCCAAAAGTGACGTTTGATGATTTGTTCAAAAACCCACATAATCAAATCATCTGAATATGCTTTACATCCTCATTTCTTCCCCTGGGGTCTAAGTATCGGGGAGTTTTGTATTTTAAGACATTTTTTAGACACAAGCTAGAAACATTATGGTAGCTCATGTATGGAATTACTTTTCTGTTACCATTAACAGTTATTTACACATATAAAAACAGCCTGAAAGAGTCCTTACAATGAAAGAACTTTAAAAATAAGGAAAAAAAATAGGAATCAGACAAATGTTATGACTTAACACCATTTACCTTCCGCTGCTCAGCTAATATCTGTCCACTTATGTCTACTAATTACGTTAGCGTACATCATTTACCTCCCTCACTCTCTCTCCTCACACCAGCAGCTGTGGGTCTAAAGTCTGAAACAGTGAGAACACCTAGGCATACGACACACAGCTGCTCTAACTCTGACAAACATAGTATGTGGTATTGAGAGTGGAGAGAGCTTCATTAACCCCCCAGCAGTGCAGGGTTAAACAACTTTTCTGGTAGAAATCCAGCTTTGCATTCTGTGCTACTTGGGAGACAGAGTGCTGCTGGTAGAGCTGTTTTTTTATCCCCCACATTCAAATATTAACTTTCAGAATCAAATGTGTAATTTCTTTTTAATATTTGATTTTATAATCAAATTTTGAACATTCATTGACAGCCCCAAACAGAGCACAGTTTGCAAGGATATTGACAAGGAAGCGTTTATACTTGAAAAACAGCCTGAACAACAATAAATCATGACACAGTGGTCACAGTGGTGACTGGATTTCAGTTCCACTTTAAAAAAGCAAAAAGAAAAACATAACTGATTGCAGCAGGAGGTTGTGCCGAGCCATTCAAAGGGAAGACAATGATGTTGTGACACACACTGACCTATAATTGCCAACAGCAGAGAGCTAAGGGGCAGTGATTGGTTGGCCCTTAGGGCCCTGTGGCCTTAGAGGATGAGAGCCATCATGCAATTGCAAAAGATCAGCAAATCACTGTCAGATGCCCACTGGCTAGACCACTCCAACCCAAAGCTATTTTTCCATCAGCATCAGAGGGTTTACCGAAAACAATAAAAGCAAATGGTTACAGTAAAAAATCCTTTGGGCATGTTTCAACAAAAAGTACTCAAGTCTTAGAAGAACAAAGAGAGTTTGATTTTTCCGCACAGTGTAGTCACTAGTGCAAATAAATACATGAAAAGTAATAGGGCTAAAGACATGTTGGCTTTTGAGCTTCATTCATTCAGAGAAACAGTCTGTTTGTACATGTCGAATAAATACATTGCTGTGGAGAGGGAGACATCAGTTAGCAAGGACGTGTTTGGGTGATGTCCAGGCATTTCTAATCTGCCAACACAGATTAGGTGAACTATTTAAACCATAATAGCAGATTTCCTTAAATCACTGCCAAAACTCCACACTTTAACGAGCTTTTGAAGATGCTCTAGAAAACTGTTCCTATTAGCCTGTCAGGCAGTTTCTGATGTCTTAATGCAGGTCAGCTCTCAGACCTGCAGCTGCACAGAGAGAGACAGACCAGGAGAAGGGGTAGGGGGGTGGAATAAACCCAGAATCAGCAGCTCTCCCGATGCCTCCTTTCTTATCTGCTCACACAGCCAGTTGAGGAGCACACAGACACTCTCAGACACAGCCAAGCTTTCCTGGCATCTCTCCCCCCACTACAGAGAGATGAGTTTGTCCTCCCATCTACACCTCTGTGTGAAGCCCAACACACATCAAGCAGCAGCAGCCATGAGCACATTTAATTGGCCAGCTGTCTGAGTGGTCAGAGCTACTAATTACTTGAGAAGACAGCAGTTTTTCGACAGTCTCTCAAGCCATATAGGAGCAAACATCGTAAGAGTACATAAGAGTACAAGCATGAGCCATATGCAAATATCAGAGGATTGTCCTTGCCCCCTATATTTCCACTGGAACAGACCTGCACTTTCACATTTCTCCTTCAGGACGTTAATGGATTAAAAATTCAGCATATGGTAATACAAAGCCTGTGAGTCGGACTCGGCTTACAGGCAATAGATGCAGTCAAGTCTCCTGACTAAATAAAAGTGACGTCTTATCAGCTAATTATCTCCCCTGAATTGTTTATCAAACACAAACCCTAAAGACGTTTCCCTCCTTCGTTGCTGTGCTTGTGTTAAATCTGTCAGTGTGCACATAAAGTAGTGAGATCTGTATGAGTGCGGTAAGTGACATCCCTGCCTAACATTGCGTGTGAGGCTGGTAAACACAGAGATCAGCAATATACAAAGCACACTGACCGTGGATGCCACAGGGAGTCACAGTGGAGATGAGTCAGGAGGGCCGCAGGGTGGAGAAAATGATGAAGGGCCTGGAGGTTAATGCTGGAAAGAGCACACATTGCTTTTATATGAGATGCACTTGATGGTGTTTGAATGCAGCTTTTGTGAGCGGTGCCTGCTAGATGAAGGCAATGCTGCAGGATTTTTTTTTTTTTTTTTTTTAATTCAGAGTAAAACTGAAAACTGAAGGCAGGAAAAATGCTGCTAACCTAAATTTTAGAGTGTAATTAAAGGGAAAAAAGAGAACAACCCCACATTATATTACAACTTACAAATCTTGTCCTTAATGAGTATCAAAATAAAAAAAATAAAAATAATAATAACTAAAGTCCTTAGTCTCTGCTAAACATTAATGTTTATCCAGTGTTAATCCACTTGCATCCACATATAATTAAATAATATTTTTACCTCTTATATTATTGGAGAAAGGTACATTTGTTTTCTACTACTAGGAGTAAGGCTGTGCAATTAATCCAATTTTAATTTCAGCTACAGCGTTGGTTTCTAACATTATTAAAACAAGAAAATGGAGAAAAAATTACAATTGTTGCTGCATTCTGCACTTGCAATGACAAAACTACTTTGTTACTCTCTAAAAGCTTAAATTCACTCCCTGCCAAGCTGCAGCATGCTTGTTTTATTTCACATTTCTTTATTTCTTTTTATTTATTGATCTATTTTTTTTTGTTGTTGTTGTTGAATTAGAACTGAAACTCAAGGAAACCCACTGTTAAAAAAGGCAAGTTTTTTATGTGCAATATATCCACCATCTTAATAAATTCTATGAGTAATTGTGTTAAATAATTGTAATCAATTTATTGACTAAACTGAAAATTCTGCAAATATTTTGTGCAGTGAGTATCTCTAACTAGGAGGGACAGGATTAAATAAGTATTCCTCTTTCCTCAAATTATACACAGAGGTAGAAAAAATACAATAAATAGGACATAAATAAATCCTTGGAGTGTGGAGGTTTTGTTTCAAAACTTTACTTTACCATGTATCAATTCTTTTTAGTGATCTGCTCACTTTTTGGGGGGTAAAAATAAGTTACATAATGCAAGAATAAAGGTTAGCCTATACAGTTGCTAGCCATTAGCGCTTAGGTAAAAGAGCTAATATTTTTAATGGGTAAAAGTGACTACTTTAACTGTTTTTAACAGCCAGCTAACACTGTATAAGGTAGACAGCAAAATACAAAGACAACAGTGGGTCACAGACACACTTTCTCGGTGTAGTAATTAGCCCTTTTTGTCTGCAGCTGCCACAATTAGCAGGTTGACAAGATGACGGCCATTAGCCTTGACTGCATAAAGTTAAACACACCTTGCTCCCTTACCAGGTATAATACTCAGATGTAAATGCTGTAAAGATGAGGAAACTTACTGAAACAGAAAGGTTAGTGGGCATTTTTATGCTAAGCTTTTCACAATGTCTCCACAAAACACTTAAGTACCCACTTTATGTGACAGGGTTATAAATAAAACTTAGTTTTATAAGACATAAGAATTATTTTTTTCATAATTTGATCATATAATTTGATTACCTTTAAAATGAAAGTTCTTTATTCTATGCAACCAAATACTGCAGCTTAAAAACAACATTGTGTAAATAAATAAATAGCAAAACTTACTGCTGCAGCACCTCCTGGAATTTATTATTAATTTACCATTTGACTTGCGAGTGAGAGTGAGTGCGAGATTGCAGGATTACACTGTATGCATTTGTCTGTCAAATGTAAACAGCAAACACTGTAGATGGGTGAAAAATCACATTATCTTGCAAAGACTCCAGAATAAATGTGTTCAAATCAGTTCAAACTACACTCAAACTGATGCTGTGGCAGCACATGACTAATTTGCAGTGTTTATGTTTTCAAAATTCATGCATTTGCTGAGTTTAATGCAGAAACATGGATATATATATATATATATATATATGTGTGTGTGTGTGTGTGTGTGTGTCAGCATTTGTTATACAGGAAACACAATGCATCATACATTTTTGATATACACTCACCAGATACTTTATTAGGTACACCTGTTCAAATGATTGTTAATGTAAATATCTAATTAGCCAATCACATGCCGGCAACTCAATACATTTAGTGATGTACAGTGCTTAACAAATAAGGCTTATGCCACAGCTGCCCTAAATTAACAGTAGTGGTAATTATCATTTTTATGTTTCTGGAATGCTTAATCCACCAGTATGCGCAAGCTCTTTAATCTAAATATTTTTAATGCTAAAATATAATTATTGTTGTTATACATGAATTTTCAAATTTGCTGTTTTACAAAAAAGCAGAAATTACAGTTATTTACTTGCATTCCTGAACAGAAAAATTTGTTTAAGTGGTTGAACGTTATGCTTGATTAATTTGTGACTTCTCACAGAAGTCTGGTGTGCCGGCTCAAATTTGGCTCAAACTGAATTCACGTTTGAATTCCTCGCTCCTGTTCAAAATGGTAAAACATCGAGAACTCACTGAAAAGGAAAGAGTCCGGTGGAGACAGGTGGTCTAATAAATTTTTTCAAGCACTGTAGACATGGTCAAGATGACCTGCTGAAGTTCAAACCGAGCATCAGAATAGGAATGAAAGGAGTTTTAGGTGACTTTGAAGGTGGCATGGTTGTTGGTGCCAGACAAGCTGGTGTGAATATTTCAGAAACTGCTGATGTACAGGGACAATAGAAGATGGTGGTTCAGGCTTGTGGTGGGGATGTAATGGTGTGGGGCATGTTTTCTTGGCACACTTGGGGCCCCTTAGTACCAGCTGAGCATTGTTTAAACACCACAGCCTACCTGATGTTGTTGCTGACCATGTCCATCCCTTTATGACCACAGTGTACCCATCTTCTGATAACGCACCATGTCCCAAAGCTCAAATCATCTCAAACTGGTTTCTTGAACATCACAATGAGTACACTGTACTCAAATGACTTCCACAGTCACCAGATCTCAGTCCAAACCTTTGGGATGTGGTGGAACGGGAGATTCACATCACAGATGTGCATCCGGCAAATCTGCATCAACTGCGTGATGCTGTCATGTCAATACGGACCAAAATCTCTGAGGAATGTTTCCAGCATCTTGTTAAATCTATGCCATGAAGAATTAAGGCAGTTCTGAAGACAAAAGGGGGGTCCAACTCGGTACTAGCAAGGTGTATCTAATAAAGTATCTGGAAAGTGTATTTTTATGTTGTTTTGTTATCAAATCAAAACCTGAAGAGAATCATCACCAATCATCAAGGTTCAATGGTTATATCATAGGTATCAGCAGAGAAATAATTGCACTGTTTATGGAAAATCAAAAGTTTTCACCTTGCCCTTTTTACTTGACTAAAGAGCAAAAATAATTATATTTTAAAAGATCTGGTCTAATATTATTACACAAAAAATCCTTCAAGCCTGTCATAAAAACACAGGACTGCTGTATAAATCTGCTACTCTCAAACAACCCTGAAAATCCAAACTGAACAACCCTCCGTTTACCCATGTACATCAAGTGCTAGCACCCAGCCAGGAAGTGTTCTTACTTTCCATGGACAACATCTGCCTGCACAGGTAAACATTAGAGGCAAACCACATGGATCAACCCACGGCCAACCAATCACATGTCAGAAAAACACTGTAGGGGAAGGCACTGAGCTCTGAGTGTACACACAGACAGATAAGGATGACACAGGATTAGGGATGATTTGACAGGACTCAGGTCTCAGAAGGTCAGATGTGTGGGCGCCACTCATGTTTAGGAAAACCACAAACAAGTTATATAAAGTTTTCAAGATTCTGATCATACATGTGATATTCCCCTTGATCTCATAATATACCAACATTTAAATACAGATGAGTTACATTCATTGAGACAGTGAAACACTAGTACATGATTTTGACCATTAAAGGAACAGACTTGCCTCGTAGCTGAGAAGAGCTCGTCCGCACGGGGCTGTCTCTTCAACAGCTCCTCCATTTATGTAAACATGACCCCTGTTAGACTAACAATCGCCTGAAAAATTTTAAAAGTAATCTCATCTCAGGGGGACTCTGTGAAACCAGACCAAGTATGTGTGCGGCAAACACAGGGCTTAGCAGAGACAGAGAGAGAAATTCAATGACAGATTCTCTTCTTTGGTTTAAAGATAAATCATGGGTCTGTGTGGCTCAGTGGACTGGAGGCTTGCACCATGTGTTCCTGTCATCACAGGGTCAAAACCAGCTCACGACCTCTGCTAGACATCATCTGTTTCCTTCCCAAATTTCCTGTCATGTTCCGCTGTGCACTATCTCGTGAAGCAGAGGTTTCCTTATGGGGTGAGACTGATGCCTTACTCTCTTTACAATATTGCTACTGATGTTTGCATACCTTAAAAGAAGACATCTGCTATTAATCATGTCTGTGCTGCATGAAAAACCACAGGGACATGATGCTGACAACATATTTCAAGCACAATAACCCATCACAGAAACAAAAAGATTAATTTAAGTCATTGTGAGTGTGTGTTTAATTTTAATCCAGTGTAAATGAGTTGACTGTTTTTCTATCAGTGTGCAGATTACACAACACTAGCTGCTTGCTGTCAGTGAACTGACAGCAAGAAATGGAAGTGGCCTCCTGGAAATAATCCATGAAAAGCATGTCGACTTACAAGCTCTATTGTCACAGTTATTTCTTCTTATTCTGGAAATTACTGTCCTGTGACAGTAAAGTGCAAAACTTTAAAACAGCTAAGACAGAGTGAAAATACTTACAAACTGTCTCCTTAAAATTCTTTTTATATAAACCTTCTTATGACTTGTGTGCAACACAATTATGATAACTGCCAACATTTTCTGTAGTCGAGGCAGTTACATTCTTGTATTGCACACAAGACATAAGAAGGTTGTCGGGATTGCATAGTCACAGGCAGACCAGCCAGTGACCCCCTGGCAACCTCGGTCACGAGGGAAAAATGTGTATTCCTCGACAAGGACATTCCTCGACTGTTGGCAAGTGGTTGCTGGCAGTCACTAGGTGAAATTGGTCACAAAGAGGTATATGGTGCTGTACCAAAATCCTCCCTGTAGTGGCTTTGGTCACTAGCAGATCACCTGAAGTTTCCATGGAAGACTGAATTATCTGCAAACACTCACTAACTACTCACTCACTTTGAAAATGTATTCAAAGTAAAAGTTTTACCTTTTGAAATGTTTTAGTTGCGGCAATAAGACACAACTTTGAAGTAGAATGTTCTCCATTTCTGGTTTGTGTCGCACTTTTTCAAGTTTCACTACCGCTTGGCGAGTAGTTGGCAAGTGTTGACAAGTCAGCATCATCCATGCAACCTACAGGCGAATGTAGCAATCTGCTAGCTACGAAAGCAATCACAAGGAGGTTTTTGGTGCAGCACCCTCTTTGCAACTGATTTCACCCTCCAGCAACCACTCACTAACCAGTCAGGCAATACACATTTTTCCCTAGCAACCGGTGGCTTCCATGGGGTTGCCAACCAGTCTCCAGGCCTGTGTGACTGAGGCCTACCATGCATAATAACAATGCTAATCCCCTCTCTTTCTGTGTTGTTTGTCTTGTGCGGTAGTAAGGTTCAGACTCTCAGTTACCTTAATCATTTGCAGTTCTTGTTGATGTTAGTGTTCCTGCCTAAGGCTTACCTTGTCTCTTGTTGCAGATTCCTCCACTGTCAGCCTGTGTCTCAGTGCCTGTTCCTGCCTCTGTGAAACCTGCCTGGACTCCCCCTGTGCACAATATCTGACTTCTGTTAATAAATCCTTAACCTTCAGCCTGTTTTTGTGTCCTGCATTTTAAAGACTTAACACTAAAGTAAAGGATAAACTGAAACTTAATGTGTGGCGGAAACATGAACGTTTGTACTAAATTCCATGACAAACCATCTAATAGTTATTGAGGCATTTTACTCAACAACTTACTAATACAAATTTCACTTTGCTAGTATAACCCATTCTTATTCCCAACTCTTTACATGTTGATGCTTGGTTAGGACCCATAAGCTTTACCCACTGGGTATGCCTAGTCGTGGTAAGGATGAAGATGCTGCTACAGGTTTGCCTTGTAATGTATGATTAACATTGTTTCTGCTGCCTCAACCAAACAATGACAGAAATTAAAAGTTTAAAATGAAAGTATAAAAATAGTGGTCCCATAAGGGAATTCCTATCTTTTGGTTGGAAGTCCTTATTCTCCCCCATTTGGCAAAATGGTATTCTGGAACAGTACCCTGAACATGATGCTAAAGGGGTAACTGGTGCATCAAAATGCAATGAAAAAAGGTTGCTTATTAGTCATCAGTATTTCCTGAGTTGAGAGTAAGAATGTATTCACTGGTGGTAGCAGAGGAAATGTCAAAGGATCATCAAAACCAGTAGGATTCATCTTCTGGGGATTATGAATGCTTGTACATGTCTTGACAGTTCGTTGTGGAGTCAAATTATCACTCATACTTTTCTAACAGACATCCTAAAACTAGTATGACATATATACTTTACATTGGGAACACGAAAAATAGTCAAGACAGTAAAAGGTAAGTAATAAAACTTTTTTGACTTGGAATAATAACTTTGGTTTCTTCAAAGAATCGTCCATTTGCAGCAATCACAGGCTTGCAGACAGTCGGTCAGGCGAATTCTCACCTTATGCTTCCTGAAGTGCCTCCAGTAATTTGGATTGGTTTGATGGGTACATCTTACATGGCATACAGTCAAGCTGTTCCCACAACAGGGAACAATGCAGAGAAGAAGTTCTTCTTCTAGGAGGAAAATGGCTCCAATTTACAATATCCACAGGGCGTAGTATGGAGTTGCCATAGTCTGCCTTGTCCTCTTGCTCAGTTGTGCACCAGGGCCTCCCACTTCTCCTTCTATTCTGGTTCAAACCGGGATTAAAGTCACTTACTGATAATGACATGGACAGTTGTGGACACCAGAGCTGAGTACTTGTTGTTCTTGTACGGTATATACAAACTGGAGAGCATACAGATGTCCACACAAAGCCCCATGGAAGAGCCATTTAATCTCCTTACACCCTGCAGCCACGCTGAAAACCAAAACCAAAATGAGGCTATAGGGTGCGATCCTGAATCTTAACTTCCCCAAACTAGAAAAGCAAAATAAATACAGTACAGATGAAACAGGACAAACCAGTAGGAGTCGGTTTGACATGCATTTGTGTGTACTTGCTTATGTTTGACCAGAGGGGGAGGGACAAGGGAAAATAAAATAATTAATTGGTTAAATAAATACATAAATAAATAATCATACTGCTGTAATTGTTGTCATCCTCGCCACTGCCATTACCACACCACCACAAATGATCCATCATGACTATTAATAGACCAATCGGGGGAAGTGGAGCGTCAGCCTGAGCCACCGGCAGGGACAGGAGGTGCTGTTTGGGCTCAAGAACAATGAGGACACACAGCTAGCCATGTTGGGTGAACAATATTTTTATTAGTTTTCTCTGTGTCTGAACATGATCATAACTGGTATAATTCCCTTTTCACTGCTGTCTATGGGGTATAGATATTTCTTTTTTTTTTTAGTTTTATTTTAGTTGCTTCCAGACCTCTATAGGAGAAAGCTGGCACATTGGGTTTGATCCCATATAAAACCAGACCCTCAGGAGAGGGCGAGTGGGCAACAGACAAATGTTTTTGGTTATGTTAAGGGAGTAAACTGTGATAGTCCAGCTTTGCCCCAGAAGGTCCTATCAGAGATTTCTTGAACTTTTACTGAGATATGAAGTGACAGTGTACAAGGGTAAAAGGTAGATGTCTGCAGGGACACATACAGGGACAGTAGTTTGAACTCAGTATTCTGATATTAAATGTCAGTCTCTCTCAACTGCTGCCACTTCCTATGTTAAAATATATTTAGATCCACTTTTCAAACTGCAGTAATAACTCCAAACCACATACACGATTGCGTTGTTTTTCTGCTGATTCGGTGTAAATAACTTACTAGAAACTCACTCTATAATGACCTCAGCCACTGGCAGCTCTCCACAGACCTTTCACTGTGTGCCAACAACACAACTCAAAAGGCAACAAAAGGCAAAAGAGACACCCGAACAAACCTCTGCTTCTTTGACACTCTCAGCATCTCCTGAAAAACAGAGCAGCTCTGTGCTCGACCTGGATATCTGACAGGTTATTATCCCATTCATTTCTGGGCTTCATTTACAGTCCAGACAATACAGGAAAGCTCAAGAGACAGCTGCAGCTGAGGCTTAAAGATCGAGATCAACTGTTTCTGGCTATACTTTTAACAAACTAGTGTTTGCTTTTTAGCTTATTATTGGTCACAGTTACTTGCCTGAGTGCTTTTGTACCAACAGGCAATCAAAATGTCTTTCTGTTTGGGGTTAGAAAAACACTTAATGTATTCATCAGACTGTTGTGTGTTTATGTGGGTAGAAAAACTTTGTCCATCAACTGATTACATACTTTATGCTTCAGAAAAGTATGTTCATCAGTATCACTGTGCAACGAATACTAACCTTAGGTACCATATATATTTTTGAGGGCAAGAAATACTCTAATATTTACAGCCCTGTACCTTAACTGCACTACTTACATGGTAAATAGTGTTTGGCTATAAATCATATTCTCATAAATCATTTTTAAGCCATTTAAAACGAGGCCACTTCGTGCATTACCATCACCCCGAGGTCATTTCATTTTCAGCATGAGCATAATGGTCTTCCTGCATTGAATGTTTGGGGACTCTGTCAGCACCGAGCTAATCGCTCCATCGTGTAATGCGTATGTGAG
This sequence comes from Paratilapia polleni, assembly GCA_015106735.1. Lineage (NCBI taxonomy): Eukaryota > Metazoa > Chordata > Actinopteri > Cichliformes > Cichlidae > Paratilapia > Paratilapia polleni. The sequence goes on from VUQI01013145.1 coordinate 35,126, forward strand.
GCATGAGGTGGGAATGTAAAACACGGTGAAGAGCGTGGATGGTTCTTGGATGCCGTGTATCAACAGATCCCTGAAATGTGTTTTGACACGGCTACAAGATGACGAAAACTCAGAGTCCTGAATGTTACATGAAGGTGGAAATGAGAAATGTCTGTAGGGGCTTAATTCTGCATACAAACAATGAAGCACATATAAAGTCACATACATCTGCTTGATTTTTGTATACAAGTTTCTGATAATCATAACGAGTTTATAGATGCATTAGGATATGCAGTTCAAAGGGAGTTGAGTCAGTAATGGGTCAAGCCATTAATAAAGTTTCAAGGGTTACTCCCATAATAAGGCATTATGTATGTATGTAAGTATGTAGGTTAAATGTTTTAAGGCATGGTAATAAACATCATTTATGCTGTTAAAAATGAAGTTTATAAACTCATTACAAGAGGCAAAGTGTCTACTATATCAATAAGACAGCAATAAAAGTAATTATACATGTGAATACGATACCAAAACACTCCTTACAGTGACTCTAAAAGGACAAACTTTTTGTTGAAAGGGTCACTGTATGATGAACAAAGCTACAAAAAGACAAATCAAGTGTGATAAAGGAGTACACCAGCAGCAACCTGGCATTTTGATTAAAGTCATTCAGTACAAGCATAAACCTGCTGCAGCCGGCTGCATTAAAGGGACAGGTCACTTTTACTAAATGGCACTTGCCTTGTGGTGCTCAAAGCACCCAAATAAATAAATAAAACATAAAAATAGATTTTTAAAAAACTCAGCAGCAATGTCTTTTTTAAAGAAATGACCCTGTTATTCAAAAAAATAATCACAAACTTGTTTGTGAGCAGTTTCTTAAAATGCACTTTTTTTCTTTCTACTGAACTACATTCGAGTGTATCTAACAAATGTATCACTGTGCTCAAGGAAGGGTGCATCTGCCTGTGATAAGAGGCTAACGCTTATGACAGCGTGACAGAATGTAAACATAAATGGCATCAACCCTCAGCAGAGTTCTAAAGTTATCTAGCTGCATGCATCCCTTGGTATACTGATGTAGTACAGATGTAGTTCCATAATATTCAAAAGAAGGGAGACATTTCTAGAGTTGATATTAAAATTGGGCAACTTGCATCAAAACAGTCTAGCTGGATAAAAAGTACTGCTGACCAGATTTAACTTTTGTCTGGGATGACTTTCTGACAGAGTCAGATGAGTAAATTGATACCACTCTCATATCTGTAGTCAAACCATGAAGAGTGTAAACAAGTGAAAACAGCCTGGCTCTGTCTAAAATGTAAAAAATAAGCCAGTGACACTGGCAATTAAACAAAATATAGATGTAATATAGATTTGCTGGGAGGTGGACTTTCCTACCTGTGACAGAGTCAGATCAGCTATTTCCCATGGTTTCTAGTCTTAATGTTGACCTAAGCTAACAAGCAGCAACCTCTGAAGCTGAAAAAGGAAGCCAGTTCAAGTTCCAAAAACTACAGTTCCTCATGTGGCCACTGAGGGCTGCCTTCAAAAGCAAGTCGAGCATTATAGACTCTAATGTTAGAACCAACTTTAGAACGATAAAAAGCATGTTTACAGCCCTGCATAATAACTTTACAGGGGATTATTTTTCTTATAATTCACTCTTTTAAATTGTGTATAGCTTGTTGTGGTTAATTAAGGTATCAAACCATCCAAGAAATCTGTGCTTCACTTTTGGTATTTTATTAGTCTGTTACTTTGCATTAACTAGCAGATATGTGTGTCTGCCCACTGCACACGTACAGCTTGTTAATGAAGCTAGTATTAGCTGGTAGCTTAGCACTCCACCCATATGTAGTATAAAAGATGAACGTTGGTTTGTGAAGTTCTGTTCAGAAGCTTCGATAAGAGCTTTTTCACCGTCACCATCTTGGCGTTTTGAAACCGGATGAACTGCATGCTCATTGGCTAACAACTTGTAATTGACAAGTTGTTAGCCAGTGAGCATATAATTACTTAGAATAACCAAAATTTACAAAATGCATTTAATGTTTTATTCAAAATGACCCTAAATGAGTGACTGAGCCAATAAACTCATCAGGAAAGTATTTGTAGAGGTCAAGTCCATCTTTTTGCAACCACAGGTATCGCCCCCTGGTGGCTTTGAAAAATAATGCAGGTTTAAGGAACTTATGCATTGACTTCCCATTTCAGAAGTAGAAGCTACATTCATCTTTCATAGTCTACAGTAAAAATATTACTCCAAAAAGACAACACGGCACTGGCCAAAATGCATACATGAAATTAAATTTAGAGCTGGGCTTCCCATACTATTGGCTGAGGTCACAATGGCTATGTTAGTCTTTTAAATACAGTCTGTGATTGCTGGCTGTAGTTTCAGATTCAACACATAGACATTAATAGTGGTATCAGTGTTCTCATCAAACTCTCTCTGAGTAGGTTTAACAGCACATTTTGTACGTTTCCTGGCTCCTGCCATCAGATTTTATGAATGTCCACATCACACATATTGTGCAACACTGATCACAGGTCACACTGCGTTCTGTATAATACAAGATGTGATGGCCTCATCATAACTTGTAGCTCTCTCAGCCCACTAAGCAGCAATATGTACACAGACACGAGGGGAGTCTCTTCTTATATATAATAAATTGCAGCCTTCTCTATTCCCTAAAGACCTTCTCTTCAATGGGGAGACAGATGTTTATGCAGTTGCCATGGCGAGTGGTGTCCTTTATTGAGGGAGCTGCAGAGGTGTTGCACGATCCACACCACCCTTTCGTTAAACAGCCCCGATTGTACTGAAATACTATTGCCTCACCAGGGTGGGCGCAGTCGTTTGGGAATGATGACATGTAGTAAAAAATATATACAGAATTTATTTTTACATAAATTGCCATTTCACCCCAAAAAGAGCGAGGGAGTCATTGATAGTTTCTACACATAATGAAAAATAAATATTCTCACAAATGAGGGATTCCCAGGGAAAATAAAACAGCTGAGCTTCAGTATTTTAGGTTATGTGTGTTATTGTTCTCATATGAAGGTTTCCTTCTATGCAAAGTATTATATTTCCTGAAACATAATATACACACAGATAAATATATTTTCACACAGAAATAAGCATAAACAGATAAACTTGGACTCCAACGAGGAAGCTGGTTTGAGTTTCCTCTTTTTCTAAAGTTAGCAGTGCCTGGGATACATCCATAAAAATTCACAAGGACAATGTGTGGCCGCATTTAGGCAGGCCATGGCTCTAATTATCAATTAACTGGGTTATTACTCTGTCTTAACTCGGCCAGGCAGCACATATGTGCTCCTATGTGTGCCGGATACATTGATTAAAGCTAGTAAAATACAATGCATTGTATCCCGGTTTATTGTTCATTTCATGGTAAAACATATTTTTGTATACTCACATGAGATTAATTAAAAACATATATTTTGTATGCTATAGTGTTAATACCATGCTCTAGGCAACTAGCAAAGTAGGAGAGAATATCCACCTCTGACATGTGAGTTGGCCAATAAAATCAGGGGTTCTGTCTGGCCCCTTCTCCAAACATTTGTCTTCATCTTCAGGATGGCTGCTAGCTCTGGCCTTGCTGCCAGCTTCTCATTGCTTGTTTGATGATTAAATACATTTTGATTTGCCGGGCCATGTTGTAAACTTCCTGTGTGGTTGCACCGTTAGGTCTGTGTTCCACTCTGCTGCTCCCCAAAGGCCTTGCTTGAACACCATTATTATCCCTGCAAATTAGCCCAGTTAACCTGCCCCTGCTCCAGCTCACTCTTTGCTAACCCCTCATTTTTTTTACCATGTCTGGACGATGGACCAAAGGATTTTAGAAGCTGGTCCCCCCCTCCCTATGGTCCCCAGCTACCCTTGTCCCAGCAGATCCTAACCCCTGTGAATATTAAACAGCACAGACTGCAGAAATGCCTCAGCTAAATTGGCAGCAGATGTTGTTGAGGGGATTTGGTTGTGAGGTGTTTTGTCTGCAAACTGAGCTGTAAAACATCGCAGGCCTGACAGGTCCTCTGGTGAGCCTCTAAGGTGAAGCAGCACAAGGGGAATATAGACCTTAAGTAGCTCTACTGAGGCTCACTGGTGGCTGAACACTCAACCATCCATTTAATGGTCACTTATGAAGAAAGGTTTCAGGAGACAAGCTGAACAAAGAGGCAACTTCAAGTGGGAATACATCAAAGATGAGGAGTATCTGAGCTGTCCTCCCATTTTAAATAATGTGGATGACACCTCTAAGATTAAATTGGTAGATAACCTACTTAAAAGCATAATATCATCTTAATTTGGTCCATGTTGTTGTCCTTTATGTGACACCAAGAGGTTTTTGTCAAGACTTCAGTTCAAGATGTGGAAATCATTTCAACTTGCAATGAGATTACCTTTTAATGTATGTTAAAATACGGTTTTCAAAACCTGTATGTGATCCAGGAATGGAAAATGTTGCTTACCTGCCGGTAATGTCAGGTTGAGAGGAAGCAGGCCTAAGATGTCTGGGTGTTGGGGAAAAAGATGAATGAAGGGTGCGCAAAGAAAATGATTCGTATTTTTGTTCCAAATTCTGAACCAGCCATTGCTCCAGGCTACCACTGCTGACATAAACTGTGGCACATGTGATTTCTTACTCCCAGCACAAATTATGATAGTTTGGACTACTGGTGCTCTGGCTCCGAGTCCTCAGGGACAATGGAAGAGAAATTGGTTGTGAGGCCAAATGAAATAAATAGATTGTAACAAGAATAAATGTTTTTATAGACTATACAAAGCATGTAAATCCCAATACATCTTTATTAAGGACTGCAGTTTGAAAGGTGCTGATTGCAATGACAAAGTCACACATGGTAATCACAGTGTGCAGTTTAGCTTCATGTAGCCTTTTAGCACCTTTCAGCTTGTTTTGATTTTGGTGGCTTTTAGCTTCTTGTTTTGATCCATAACTGTGTTGCTTTGGTTCAGTCTCACTGTTATGGGTTTGGGGCTTACACTACCAGTGTTGTTAATGGATGACAGACAAGTTGGCAACAAGCTAACTAGCACTAGCTTTTAGCAGATGAAGATATTTCCAAATATTTCCCTCCAGAGACAGAAAAAGGGACTATAATGAGAATGAATATTAGACAAAGTTTCATTAAATGTTCAAAAACATGACTCAAAGTCTATTAGATAACATAAACATCTGATCTATCCCCAGAGTGGACAAGAACTCAGCTAATGCATGTTTAACCAATCATCCATTTTCTTCCACTTATTCAGTTCAGGGTCGCAGTGGGGTTGGAACCTATCCCAGTTGTCACTGGGTGAAAGGCAGAGTACTTCCTGTTACATGTTGCCAGTCTGTCGTAGGGCCAATGGCTCAGCCACACTAGAGTAAAAATAGGACCTCCTAAGAAAAATCAGTGGTTGCCCGGTGATTGCCTTTAATTTTTGTGCTGTTGAGGACCAATTGCAAGTAGCTCTAGCTACTGGTTGCCCCACAGGTTGAGGGTGTTACACACTCAACTTGTGGGCTGTCATCAAAGCCAGACCGCTTTTGATTGCAAGGTGATTGCCTGGTGGGAGGCAGCCTGTCTCCAAACAGTTGCGGTCCAACTCGGACCGACTGCAGTCCCTCTCAGACAGGTTGGTGAAGGTTTGCAAATAATTGCAGTCTAATTTTTAAACACAGACAGATTGCCAACACATTGCAATCAGTCTGAGTCAGTCTGTGCCAATGAGCTCATCTTGTCTGTGTCTTTGCAATAGGTGACTTGACTCAACTAGATGCCAGCTGCTTATATTCTGGTTATATTCCTATATGAAAGCAAGGTTGCTGAGCGCCTATGTCATTTTGCAGTTAAATCGCCATCCTATAGTAACCATGTCACTGTTGGTGTAGGAATTTCTGAATTTCTGTTTCAAATCTGTGAGGTTCTGGCTGGACTCTGAATGTAAGTAGGTAATGTGAATTTCTGTTTAATGTGAATTTCTGTGTATTTAGAGAGCAACAGATTTGTGATTTTCAACCATTTATCAGAGTTAATCGCCGTATTATCACAAACAGACTGCATGTCACTGCCAACTTGACCCTATTCAATCACAAACTGATAGCAGACTGACTCAGTTTTATTGCCGTTTTGATGCACCAAAGTCGCTTTGATGACAGCAGCTGACTGCAAGTGGTTGCAGACCTGGTGCCCATCTTCAAAGCAACCATTTCCAGGTAGCAAGATCGTGAATGCATTGCACACAGTCACAATAATTTTGGTTGTGTCACGGTCTCCAACTGCTGTTTTCCCTAATGCAACTGTAGCATAAGACAAAGACAACCATTCGCACCTACAGGCAATTTAGCATCACCAGTTAACCTAACATGCATGTCTTTGGGAGGTCGGAGTACCCAGAGGGAACCCACACAGGCACGGGGAGAACATGGAAGCACCATACAGAAAGTCTCCAGCCAGCTGGTGAATTTGGACCGACGATGATAACCACCACACCATCGTGCTGCCCTAATGTAGGTTTAATAACCTTTAAATAAACACTTTAGTAGTGGACTATAGTATTTTTGTTAATTGTCTGGATACTTATGATTTAATCCGGTTCATTCATGTAGTGCACTCACTGCACATTGCAGTATGTTATCAACAGAGAAATTCCAGAAAGATAATCAGTGCTAGTGCTAAAGATGGTGGGAGGACTTATAGCAGCAACTGAGTCATAGATATTTTTTCCCCTAACTGATAAGAAACCATTACAACCAAGACGTAAGTTCCTGAATGTAGGGTAAGAGCAGGGAGCAGCCCATTTACTGACAGAGTCAGGCTTAACATGAGAACTAAATTCAAGGGTGGCCAAGATCCGTGCAGGCCATCTGCCAAGAATCCAATATAGCAAATGGTTGGATCTGTGTAAGCCCTAAGCTGAAAATAAAGTCACTACTCTTAAAAAGATGTTAATATCCTTTAATGGGTATGAAAGCCACTGCAGGAGAATACAAATCCTGGCTGTGCCCTGTAGCCCAGACTTTTATCCACCTCCATCCAGCACACCCTGTGAAGTTGATTAATTGAACACTTTGGGAAAAAAAGAGAAACTTTTAGCGACTTTGACTGTGACTAACCCACTGTGTGGAGTCAGAAATTTTTAAATAGCTGCTTTCCTTTATCTCCCAATCACAAGACAAGGCCCTGAAGTGTTAGCCAAGAAATGAAAAGTATCGAAAATGAACGCAGACAACAGATCAAGACGAAGAGTCTCGTGCTGGTGGTGTTTGCCACCTGCTTTGGGACAGAGGTGAGGGGAGTGTCAGGTAAATGTGGGGTCACGGCTGTCAGCAGTCTCTCAGCAGGCCAAGTGGGACTGCAGATATGAGGAGGGGAGAAACTGCAGTGATGACATGATGAGGGACACGAGGGTTACACATCGCTATCTTCATTCAGCACTGCACGGCTTATAAACCCTGTGACGAGCTCGGTCTGTGTGTCTGTGTGTGTAAACATTCCTTTAAGCCGTTTTCTCTCAGGACTCTGTCCTTGTGTTATGTGATGCTCCCACAGTGGAAGCCTGTCCACGACCCCTATAAAAAGAGAAGGATGCCCACTTCCTTATACCCTCAGGCATGCCAGTCCTGCCTCAAGGGAGAGGGGCCCCATAATTTATTATTTGTTCCCCTCTTGTTAAGGAAATACTTTCTCAATAGCTCTTTCTCCTTTGTTTATTTTTACTGTTCTTATTTTCTTCCTTGATCCAACCCCGTCTTCTCTTATTTATTTGCTTTCTAAACACCAGATTGGTTTGGTACATTCAAGCTGCCACGAAGAGACTTTAAAAAATTACTTCTGTCCTTAGTGAGGACAGTGTTTATTTGTCTGAGTGAACCTGAAGGGATATGAGTATTTTGGGAATATCTATGTGTAGGTGACAGCTGAGCTGAGCTGTACAAGTTGACCCTGGTTTCCATTACCTCAGGCCTTAATCAGATTCCTCTGCTGCACATTGAAGATATGTCGACTGATACAGCGAGCTCGGGTGTCATAATTTATCAGCCAAGCTCTGCCACTCTTGATTTAAAGGCATTCCTGCACCATGTGAAGTTAATTCACACAGTCTATGTTGTGTGTAATGATGTCTTTCAGCAAAATCACGCTGAAACCTTCAATCTCACACCAAAGCGACCAAATTCTCATTTATTCCCAGCAGTGACTTCTTTGTTTGTTGGTTTTGGTCAGGTTTTGGAGCTTTCTCAAACTCCCACATACAAAGCAAGCATCAAGGGGAAAAAAAAGGCCAATAAAAAGGCCAAGCCACTCGCTGACTCCTGATCCATGACTCAGCTTTCAAAGTCTCCACCTTCAAATCAAATTCTCCGGGTTTGAGGAGGAGAGGTGCTGCAGTCCTGCCCCGGGCCACGCAGTGTCACCGACCAGCTTTGAGGGGTTAATGCACATTTTTCTCAGTTGTCAGGGACGTGTGATGGGGGCAAAAGAATACAGAAGAGCACAGAGGTCACGGCACTCCAAATATCAAGAGCCTTTGAAATACTTAATTGTGTTATAAAAGAAGCTGAAATACCAACTTCCCAAATCCAAACACAACATTTTAAAGCACTGGTGGACATCAACAGCATCTCAATAGGTTTACTGACCCGCCCCAGGATGATAGCCTGTTTATTTGTTGGTATTTGATTGGAGTTAGATCATCATCATCAGCTGTTTGTTTTTCTACCTTTAGAGCATTTTCTTTATTTGTGGGTTTTTCTTATGTTTTGTTGCGGATGTTCACTGCATTTTTTGACTTATTCTTCATGTCAGTTTGTGTGTTTTAGCTGTTTTAGGAGTGTCTGTGTCAATCGATTGATCACCAGGCTGAATCTTCTCAACAACTTTTGAATAGAGATTAAATCCTCCTGACTTTGATGGTCGCACAGTTGTAAACAGTTACAACTGCTTCACATATAGTTCTAATACACATCAGAATTTAAATGTCCTAATTGCTCAGGTCTATAAAACAAATAAAACAAAACAAAGGACATTCCCTTCAACTGTACCATGTTTCCCAGTTCACTACTCCAATTTGACTCAGTTTAAGTTAAAATATTTAATTACTTTTTGGGGTTTTTTTGTTTTGTTTTTTTTACTTTTTACAGGTGGGAGGGTGGTGTCATGGAAACAGCTATACACACCAGTGGTTATCAAAACCCCAATAGTCCCCACAATAGCCCATGTCATATTAAGTGCATACAGAACTGGGTAATGTGTTTTTCAGGTTCTCAATATATGCTATAAAGCTGTGGAACATACATCAGGACCCTGGGAACATAGTACCGTTTGTCATGTTTCCATTATGTGCCACATAAATCTGGAGAACGTGGGACCCTGGGAACATAGAAATAACTCATGGTAACGATAGACTGCATAAACACTTGCTGGTTTTGGACTTGACATTTTGAAGGCTCAATGCTGAAGCCATGTTAGTTTTTTTGAAGCCAGAAGTTCCAATATCTGGATGAAAGGGTAGAGTACTATCAGCTAATGCTAGCTAACTTAGTTAGAAAGCTGTCTCCATGAACCGTAAGGGTCCAACACACAGCCACAGATATCTGCTAATTATTGCTAATTAACTATGACTAATAAAATACTAGAATTTCACTCATCTAAACTCCTTGATGCAGATGGATGAGTTTTAAAAAAGTTCAACCCCTGAAACCAACCATAGAGCCCTAAACCTGATTTGTACCAGACTGTAGACCTGCTTTTTGATGCTGTAAATTTAGGCATTTTAACACAGGTGTCTATGGGGATTGACTTGCTTTTGGAGCCAGCCTCAAGTGGCCACTAGAGGAACTGTACTTTTTGCCATTTTTCAACTCTGAAGGGTTTCACTTGATGGTAACACACTAAAATTAGATGGTTAGTGCCATCACCAACAGTGATAGGCAGGAACACATTGCTTGTTACATATTTTACATTATTTTCAGTAATGATTAGAGTAGATCCAGGGATCCACTGTGTGATTTTATGCTGGCCCGGCTGAAACAGGACAGGCTGACCAAGCTGGTCACCAGCCTGGTGATATCGTTGGTTCAAAATGGTGGTCCTAGGTCTTGCGGTGGGATAGGTTCAAAGTTGGCAGCTGTAATGACCTTATGACCAAAGAAATGGTTAAAAAATCTGTAACATGAGTGCTGCTATAATAAGTCTACTAAGCAACCAACATGAATGCAGCATGAAATGGCACACTGATCTATACGACATTTATGTAAAGCAAACAAACAAACCTAAACAGATGAGCGTACAACATGCAAAATGAAATATCTTGGATTCCAGTAAATAAGAACATCTATTTGATTTGTGGCAGCAGAAATTTGACCTATCGTGGTCATGACCCCAGCATTGGAGGACACAGTTTGGAAAGAATGGGGGAGGAAGTGCATGTGGGCCTCGTAGCCTATGATTGAGTTGGTCTTATTAACGTACATTGTCAAATCTCATGTCGGATTAGAGGAAGCCCACTCCTTCATGAAAAAAATAGTTAAAAGCCTTTCTCTGCCACAGCCTAAAGACCAGCCTGTGACACCCTGGCAACCACTGGTCGCTAGGGAAAAATGTATATTCCCTGATGCCTGTCACCTAGCAAATGAAAATTTGAATTTCAGTCATTTAGCTGTTGTGTTGTGCTGGAGCATTTAGTGCTACCAGGGGGTCGATGAGCGGACTTTGGGACTGTGTGACTGGGGCTTAAGTTTAGATTATTTCGGCTCACCAATTATGTGACACTCAAACCGCTACTACAGAATTAAAACGTCATTATTAATTTCTGTTTATCCCAGCTCTTATTTATCAGACCAGTGCCACTGGTCAATAGCAGTAATAAAGAACCTTTTTGTCATTAATAATAAGAAGAATATGAGCAATCCAAACAAATTAGTTTGGTTTGGAACTTACCTTCTATTCCTAGGCTGGTTTTCAAATTTAGTTTGTTTTCTGGATTAAATTATATTGTGGGATTCTCCTATGAGTATTGTGTTTTTCCTCCTTGATTTATTTTTCACACAATGTTTGCAGATGTAACTACTTTTCAACCTGACATATTCTCCCATAAAGTCCCATTTTTTAATAGCCCTTTCCTTGTCTGTCCTCCCGGCTCCACATTTCAGCAACAACATTACTCCATAATCACCAACATTACTTGTTCTGTGTGAGGAAATGAGTAAGGATGTGTACAGAGCACTTTTCCTGTACATAGTAACAATGCACAAGAGCAGGAAAGATTATGTTGGGTTGTTAAGCTTTAAATTTGAGAGCACACCAAGAGAAAACAGGTACTTTCATGTTTCATATCGGGACATTTAAACAAGTCACTGCTGCCACACCACCCCTCTTCTCCAGACACTGAGCTCAAATTCATGAAGTGTGGCTAATCTTATCTGATCAGTTATTAGCAGCATTTTTCATCTTTATGGCAGAGCTAACAAGCCTTTGAGATCACTAATTGCTGGGAATGTGCAAATCTCACGTTAAGCATGAAGATGAATGTAAGAAGGTTCACTGAACATAAATCACTATGCTCTACAGTATGGGAGAAAGTCTTAAGCCTGAGGATTCAGGAGCAGTTCTCATGAAACAGAGGTTTTTAACAAAAGAAATCACACACCGTGGGTTGATCTCTCAAGCAACTAGTTTTATTCAGTTTAAATCTAAAGTACATTTTGATGCTTGTGCAGAGGCAGCAACCAAAAATGATTTATTGCAGACAACTTTAACATTGTGTAGAAAATAAGGAAAAGATTACTCGGGAATGTATTACCGAATGCTTATTTCCGAAATGACAGCAAATTGGGACATGGCTTTTGAAAGAAGAAATGATGAATCACACAGACTTTTTCTTGTAGAAAGATCCAGGTGTTTTTTTGAAAGAGCTGCAGAAAAACAACTTCATGAACCATTTGAAAAGCAAACACACCACACTGCACTCCCGACCATCAAAAAACCAACATGAACGCACGACTGTGAAAGCAAAGGGAAGGCTAGACGCTTTTAGTTACTGAAGAGAGAGCCGTCAATATGTTTGTTAACAGCGATGGGGTCACAGGTTAAGAGCCGGTAATCAGACAGAGTTTGAGTGATGGACGAGGTGATATCAGAGTGGGAATGACTCCACGGAGCCGTGCAGCTAAGCTTGTGTGTCTCTATCTGTGATTGCGTGTGAAGCTTGTTCAACAAAGAGGGGGACAAAGCATTTATGAGTCACATCAGAGAGCTGGTAAAGATAAAACCCCACTTAAGGAAATATCCCTTCCAGACGCTGAATGGATACACACCGCACAGCCCCCATCCTCCCACCAGTGTTAGACAGCTCCATCTTTCTTGGAGTCTCAGGGTCATCTGCCAGAGACCTGTTATCAATGGCCTGGCTTACTGTAGGCCTCCAGACAGCATTAATCTGTCATACTAAGTTTACATCTGCTCAAATCGCTTGCGTCGCTACCTTAAGCTTCATCGAAGGGCTGAATTGGGGTCTGTTTTTACATGTTTCTCTTTTGTTGGGGAGCATCCAGCCACACTCAGGCCAGTCCAGAGTCCAGCCAGTCTGCCTCTTCAGGTTTAAGTCACATGCTGCACAGCCTCTCCTCCTCTTCCTCCATCAGACTCCTAAACCACAGAAACACATAAAAACACAACACGCAAGTTATAACTCACAGAAGCAGGGATGACATTCACTAGTTAGTCAGAGATTACCAGATACAGAAGAGAAGATTATTTTCTCAGTTACTTGATTAGTTGGGCAATAAAATGTCAAATAAAAGGCTTATCACCTGTTTACTAAAATCCTTCATTTCTAACATCAGTAAAAGTCCCATGATTTTGGTGTGTTGTCACATTTACACGAAGAAAAGCTGCAAAAGAAACCTAGGAACAATTGGTTCATTTTCAGTCTTGTGCACTAATCATTTCAGCTCTACTCCATTTAATTGTTGCCAGCCTTAATTCCTTACAGTATTCAGAAAATAAACACATGCACAGTGTAAGGTCATGGGGGTTTTTCTTCTCATTTTTTTCTATGGAGAATGTTTTATTCCATTTTATTCTAATCAAGAAAGAGATAGTAGAAAACAGTTCTTGAACACAAACGTTTTCTTGCTAGAAAGTCTGATCTAACGTACTAATCTAAAATAACAAGGAGGTCCAGGAGACATTCAAGAAGTACCTCAAACCAACATCGTGGTTCAGCTTTCCTTTTGGAACTATTGTTCAACCAGGACTAGACGTCAACAAAAAACCACCAGCCGACCGTTACTCAGCGTCAAAATTTTTGCTGGGAATGTCCACTTTGAGGCTTCAAAGGATGACATCACAGTGGTTACATCAAGGTTAGGCTGGATTTTCAGGGTTAATTCAGTGGAAGCAGCTGCTTGCTACAACTCAAAACACTAGGGATGAGAGCAGTGAGAGTGAAACAAAATATTTAGTATGTTAGGTTTGGCTAGAAAACCAAAATAATAAGCTCAAAAGGAGCAGAGGGGAGTCTTTTAATATATTGGTAGTATAAATTAGAACAATAACCTACAGAAAAGTAAATTAAAAGGGATCTTGTCCTTAGTTGAGCAACTTGTTGCTGCGTCATGAAACAGCATGAGCAGACCAACAGCAGCATGAATTACTGTGTAATATGGATCACATTAGCAGTGAGGAAAAGCAGCGAGCATCTGCCCAAACTGCTCTGAGAGGCTTTCACAGGCCATAAGCCACCCAGTAATGGCAGCCTGGGGTCATTAGGGTCTTTTGTGCAGACATTTTGCCACAGCACAGAGAGAATAAACAGCCGCCATTTTCATTTCTTATTCATGGCTTTAATCACGGATGACAAAACACCCAGTAAATAAAGAAAGAGAGGAAAGAAGTTGGCATCGCCTGTGTGTCTTTGGGACAGTCTGTCGGGTAATGAGAGGGAATTAAAACTGTGGCGAATTTGTAAATGTGCGTACGGAGTGGGTGGGGGGTGAGCTGACATTAACAGGCTGGCATGGAGAAGAGCTGGCAGTGGCCCAGCACACAGCGTTGTCAGTGTGAGGTCCTCTTTGCCCATTCTAATGAGGTATTTTGAAGGTCTGAGCTCAGGCCTGCAGTGGGGCCCCCTGGGGTCAGATGCAGTTGGATGGACGATGGTGGGACCAGGAGGAAGTCTATGGCAGTGGCACGGGATGGCTGAAGTGCGTCACTCCATATACCAGGATGGCAGATGGTTAAACAACCTCAATGAATGGAGGGGATGACATGAAACGTCTTCTAGGTCACACACAGGAAACTGCAGCACATTTCCTGTGACCCCAGTTGGCCCTTTTGTCAGTCTTTTGTCTGCAGGAATATCTTTTAACGGACACTGCGGATATCCAGGTGGCACTGTATGAGGTGCTTGGACAATACTGGGCTTAAACACAGGATATTGTGGAAATTCGCCTCACATTATTCACAGTAGTGCTTTTATAGAACGAAGAGGAACATGTCTTATTCACAGAGATTGGTGATTTGCTCATTTGTGAAGAATGTCAAATGTAAGCAGAGTTTCAAGCTAATTTCAATCTAATAAAATCATCTCAAGGTCGTTATGTGCTATGCCCCAAACAGCTCATTCCGCCTGACATGTTTAAATATTATGTGGCACCTTTTTGAGCACCGAGGGGACATCTGTTTTCATTTTAGCCTCTACCGCAGAGATGAGAATCCACTGTACATGTCAGGGAAGGCTCGGAGTCTGCAGATATTAACTGCAATCAGATATTACAGCAACTGACTTTATGACTTCAGCACCTTTAACAGGGGAAGACAAACTAATCAGTGAAATCACATGATGCAGTGTTTTTCTTGGAATATTTCTCCAGCAGACATGGCTGTCCTCCTGATTGACAGTCTCACTAACAATTAAACCACACTATCCTAAAGTCTTCTCATGTGTGTGGTATAGTGCGTGTGTTCAAATTTTATTGGTCTCATTTAAGAATAACAACCCGCAGCTCTATAATGAGGGTCATGAAGGCACAGAGGTTTATATCCATGGCAACTCTTCATTTCAAAATGTGCAAAAGAAGTACGGATGAGCACTTGCACATTGTGGTCCGTTGTAGTGCTTTAAGGTTAAAACTGAATTACTGCTAGAAAGTCAATATCTAAAACAAATAAATGCAGAGCTTCTTCTGATTATAACCTGTTACAGTAAATGGATTATGAAGACATCAATTGCAATACAATACAATTTATAATCTATTAAGTCTTTGATTTTAATATTTTATCAGTTTTATTATTACATTAGAGTACAATAATAACTACTGAATATACAATGTAACAAGATGTTTTACAGGCATACAAACTATATTCATTCATATATGTCTGTGTTACAGACTGTAAATGTTGCCTCTTGGTTTGAGGATTACTGTTTTGAAACCTTGAGTACTGAAACAAGAGAGTAAAGCTGAGAGTTATCGACTAATACTAGCAATGGATAGCTAGAGTGCATCTATAATTCAATGTGATATAAAATGGGATTACAGAGATATGGCGAGGAGCTCAGACATCCGGAGGGAGCTCGGAGTAGAGTCGCTGCTCTGATCAGGATGGGAGGAGACCCTACAGCAGACGCAGCAATCATAGGGGCGATTATATATCTCGTCTAGACTGGGAGAGCCTCGGGATCCTGAAGAAGTGGAAAACGTTGCTGAGGAAAAGGATATCTGGAATACCCTGCTTAGCCTGCTACCACAACCTGACTTACAGTCATGTAAAAAAGAAAGTTTTTAGCCTTTAGCAACAGTAACTTGAAGTAATTGTTTTCTGTACAACTTTATCAGTCTCTCACATTGTTGCAGAAGAATTTTGGCCCACTCAACGTTGCTTCAGTTCATTGAGGTTTGCAGGCATTTGTTTATGCACAGCTCTCTTAAGGTCCCACCACAGCATTTCACTCAGGTTGAGGTCTGGACTTTCACTGGCCCATTGCAACACCTTGATTCTTTTCTTTTTCAGCCATTCTGTTGCATATTTGTTGCTATGCTTGAGATCATTGTCCTGTTGCATGACCCAATTTGGGCCAAGCATTAGGTGTTGGACAGATGGCCTCACATTTGACTCTAGAATACTTTGGTATACAGCGGAGTTCATGATCAACTCAATGACTGCAAGGTGTCCAGGTCCTGTGGCTGCAAAACAAGCCCAAATCATCACCACTCCACCACCGT
>VUQI01013145.1:85744-99116 GCA_015106735.1 Paratilapia polleni
ATGTTTAAATTTTTGTTTTCGTTTTTTTTTTTTTTTTCTTACCTGTGTTATTCAGAGTTGTTGAAGTACTGTTGTTGAGACTGGGGGGCACTGCACTGGTAGGTTTGGGTGGGTCAGCTGTCTTGGCTACCCTTTGTGGAGGGACAGGTACTGGAGTTCTCTGCGGTGTTGGTGTGATGGGCTCCATTGCTTTTTGTTTGGCAGGTCTGGACTCAACTGAGATAACCAAACAGCAGTGTTAGAAGGCAGCAGACAATGAGACCATAACCTTGCTTAATACATGTGCCTGTTGAGTTGAAACTCTGGTTTGTATTATTTCTACTAGATCAGCAAGTAATAAAACCTGCCTACTTATCAGCCAGGAAATGGAAAGGTCTGGTCTTTGCAACAGGGGCAGAAGCATGCAGCTTGTGACAACACTGACAGGGAAAGAGTTCCTGGTACTTCTTTTACTATGGGATGTGAAAAGCATTACCAGTAAATGAAAGCAAACTGGATGAACGGGTTCAACAGAGAAATAACAACAACTTAGTGGCCCACTACTCTCCTGTTTCAAAATGTGTATCACTCCAAGATGTTGGTCACTGAGGTCATAACCAAAACGCTGATTTAAAAGCCAGAGAGGGTGTTTAGTTAGGGCGTGGACCGGTTAAACTCCCAGCCAGCTGGACTACTTTTTTTCCCACAACATATTTCCTCTTTATCTCTGCTGCATTTTTAAATAAAGTCAAAATGGTGGAAAAAACTTTCAAAGCCACAGTTTACACACAAAAGCAATTAGGAAAAATCCATATGGACAATACCAGATTCATTTACGTAGTGTATAAATCAAGGAAATAACAGGGACCTTCCTCGAACTTTGTGCTATGCTATAACACATGTCAAGGCATGCGTGAACATTTCCTTGTCTTCATTTCTGGATCTGAGTTCACACATTGGGTTTTCTCAAGATGGTTTTTACAAATACATGTCCTCTAGAAATGCATTTGTGGCATGTAAGCACGTTCCTTTGAGTGGCAAAACCTGTGCTGAACAGCTGTACTCATATGTCACATTATCTGAACTGGGTCTTGTTTTCAAAGCATTACTAACATGGAAGGAGTACAGAAATACAAAGGTTTGTTTTTGTAGGCAACTTACTGGTTATCTGTAAGTA
The DNA here is from genome assembly GCA_015106735.1 of Paratilapia polleni. Classification (NCBI taxonomy): domain Eukaryota; kingdom Metazoa; phylum Chordata; class Actinopteri; order Cichliformes; family Cichlidae; genus Paratilapia; species Paratilapia polleni. The sequence continues at coordinate 86,901 of VUQI01013145.1, forward strand.
AGTAGACTGCACAGCATCAAATTTAACACACTTTGAATGTTCATCTTTTTAAATAAAATAAACACACACGTCCTGCAGTACTTTACACATCTCCACCCTAAAGTTACGTGTCCAGATTAAATCATGCAACTGAATACAATTATCCCGGTGTTCTCAGCAAAAAGGTTGCCAGGAGTTCAACAATAGCATGTGGGCTAAACCTCTATACATCCAGTTTCCCAGAAGCAGTTCTCTCCAGTTAAGATATCCACATTATTAAGATAAACTACAGGTGATTTATTACTTCTTTCAGCCCTCACAGTGAGGTACAGACCAGTAAGACCAAAAGCAATACATGAACACTGAAAACAAACCACTCATCTACACTGTACAATAAATGTTCCTCATTTTCCTATGGATAACTGTAAATGGCAGCATATATAACACTTCCAGTGACTAATCATATTTTACAGCCTGCTATAACAGAACATCCCCAAGCTTCAATTATTTATACACTTTAGGTATAATTCAACACCAAGATTTTGATGGACATGCACATCAAAAGTGAAAATATCACAGTAAACACATTTACATTAGTTCATCGTAAACAGTAAGCTAAAAGTCAAAGGATTGGGTTGAGTTTAACAATACTTTCCAAATGTTTTATTAATGTGAAAAGAAAAGAAGAATATCTTTGTTGCTCTCAACGATATCACACCATCCCAAGTTCGAAACATCTGCTTTATAAGCACTTTATAAGCACCAGCTTGAACCATCAACAGTCATTCTGAAGCCATTTGTCTTTTTTTACTATCTTTACCTATTATCTTCAGTGTTTCCTTCAGTATATTACAAGCTCAAATGCCCTGCAGGCCTAAGAATTACAAATCTTTTGGTTTTTTTTTAATGTCTTTTAGGAGTTAGGTTAGAGAACACAGCTCATAAGCCTAGTCGAACTATAAAGCACAGCCTTAACAATGCAATCGTATTGCTGTCACCTATAGTAAATGAGTAAATGTGTAAATGTGGCAAAAAAGATAGTGGCACTTTGAGCTGGAAAATCTAGCGGTAATCTCCAAACAGAAGACAATTTAGTCCTTTAATAGGGCCTTTATTAGTAAATACACTATGCATTTAAGACACTTCAAGACTAAGTCAAATTCAGTCAGAAAACATAAAAGCTAAATCCTTCCTTGTCACTGCACACTGGTCCTAGCACTCACTACTATTAATACTTTCAAATTCTGATTTTTGATGACAGATAAAGGCAGGGAAATTTGCTCACTGATTATGTGGCTAAAACATTAATCCAAGAGTTTTTGTCCTTTCTGGTTACATTCAGAGAGGTGGGCTTGCACCCGTGTAGGTGGATCTGATTTCAAAAATGGAAGCCAAGCAGTCTTTCCACCAGTGTGTCAGTAGCAAGAATACACAGGAAATCAGCAAGAGGTGTAATCCACCCTTTGTAAATAAATGTTAGATGAGTGATTAAATAATTAACCGTCCCACTGCTTTAGACAACTGAGACAATGCAGTCTTACCTTGTAGTTGAGCACTCTTCACCTGGGTGAGGAAAGTCTGAGTCCGATCATCATCCTGGAGTTCTAACAGCAGCTCTGGGGCTTTTTCTCCTTTGATTCGTACCCGAACACAGGCTTGAGAGGGAAACAGAAAACACACATCTTTAGACTTTTACAAATACATTAGAAATGCAGACTGTCCAGGAAACAAAGCAAAGTGATTTAAAAGTGAACCATTTCAGCATTCTTTCAGAAAGCCCTGGCAACTCATGACCCGAGTGTGGTACTAAATAAAGCCATTAAGCTGCAGGCAGGCTCCAAAAATGTAGTAAGGCTAGGCAGCTAGGCAGGTACTACAATAAATGTCATGATTCAGCTCTGAATGCCTGGCTTCCAGCACCTTTTTATGAGATCTTTTACACATGATATCAACTCAAAAACTAATGCAACAGAAGAAAAGAAAAAAAAAGCTACTTGCCATCTACTGAGAAATCAATAAGAAGAGCTTCTTCAGCTTCTGAAATGAAAGGAAAAAAGAGCTTAAACAGTGCAGTTCAAAGGTCTGTAGAGGGAATAAAGCAGTGTTGTCATAAATATTTCTATAGGCTCCAAGTGTTGCACGGCAATTTTAAAATCTTCTCATCGGGCGCAAAGAAAAATGTCCCTGGAGTTTAACTTTTACTTTTAGTGCTGTGACACTGAGTGAACAGTAACTGTAAGAGTGCATAGGGGTTAAAGAAAGTGAGAGCCCATGGTGAGATGTTATAGAAGAATACACAGACATATCCTGACTGATTATACTCATATACAAATACAGTTGACACTATGACTTTTTAAATAGAAACAAAAAGAGGATCACATACCTCGCACAATTTCAAAGTTACCATTGATAGGTATTGACAGCTGAGCCACTGGACGAGACACGACAGCGTCAGGGGTGGCTAGAACACCCAATCTGGATCAAAACAGCACAGACTCCTGCTTAACATAAGCTCTGTGATGTTTTAATATCATTAAAGCTCATCAGTGAATCATTTAAAACACAACAAACATACAGACAAGCTGCAGCAACTTATCCTTTTTCCTTATAATAGCCATTCTCTTGAAATTAAAAGTGAGTTTAATGCAGCATTCAACATGAAAATATTAGACTAAGTCAACATTTGAGATGCATTGCTGGTAAATTAGTGTCTGACTACAATTATTGAGTGATTAAAACTCTAACACAAGCACATGCACACGCACACATGCAAAACTTGTTACATCTTCTGCAGTTGAGCAACCAAGCATTGTGCGTCATTCAAGTTTTGCTGACAAAAGTCCACGGCAGCTACATGAGCTTTGTGCCAATAAACAGTCAATGTAATCAGCTTCAAATCTGTGATGTGGGTTAATGTATGCGGGCTCATTTTTTTCCCCTTTCTAACAATTGCTGACTAACAGCCCAGGTCAAAGCAGCACTCAGGCCACCGCCCACACTTCCCCTCCACTTCACAATAAGTCAGATTACGGCTGAGGAGAGGAAAATGATTCAGCCCTGTGGGATGAAACGTGTCAGAGGAACTTGCAGTTGCCCAGAATCAGCATTTGATGTCGAAAACTACACGACAACTAACCACAGAGAACATAGACTCTTCCAGGGGACTGACAAAAAAATAGAAACACCTTACAGTACAGTAGAAATGAATAAATTGTCAGACATGTTTATGTGACTTTATAATTTCTATTATTCAGTTTTGGATGTCTGTCATCTATAAAAATAACTTTAAACTCTGGGTTTAACACTTCTACTATAGCTGAGAGTATGAAAAACAACAATGACAAATACAGCAGTCTTCATTATAGTAAATGCCAAACACAGAAAACAGTGAACTGGCACAGAAGACAGGCGGTTATAAATTAACTCCTCACCAAATAGTTACTTAATAAAACCTGAAAAAATTAAGTATGTCTCTTTAATGACATGAAAACACCTAAAAATTAACAGAGCTAAACAAACCTCTTCAGGGTTTCACCAAAAAGTAATGTCAGACACTGTGTCATATTGGTATTTACACCAGGGATGTTATATTGTATGTACTATTTACAATTACCCTGTGAAACAATATCTTGTGCCATAAGGTTTGTTAAAACCTTATTTTGAAGCAAAACCAGCAAACCTTTTGAGCATTTTAATCAGATATGACTGGCGACCCTATATATGCAGTATTTTTGTCCTGGTGACCATTTAAATTAAATTCAATTTAGATAATATTTCAACTTAAAAACCCAAATAAGTGCCCGGAGGTGGTTTGAGATGGCTACTGAGTAGCAAGACTTGCACTAGAGGGAAAGATTTATGGTGAAAGATTTAATAGATTAAAACTGTCTCAGCACCTGGTCATATAACTGTTTCTCCCTGTAAGGGCTGCTTCCTAGTTTAGTGGGTGTTTTAACAGAGTTAGTCAAGCATGCAGCTTGTGTGCTCATTTGAGTCTCATGACAACCCAGGAAGATTAAGTGAAGGAATTCTGGATAATCTGCAGTGAGCTGCCTGCTAGTGCAACAAACTGCTTTCTAACCCAAGCTACAGTGATGATTTAAAATGATGATTAAAGATGATTAAAATATCCCCGGCCATCACCTGCAACATAGCCCCTTTACCAAACAAATGCTAGAGATATAAAGTGGATATGGACTAAGCCTTGTGCACAAGATTTTCAGTGAAATCTGACTAGGGAGTGGGGTGGTGTGTGTGGAGCAGGTTACATCAGCTGGAGGGGCTGTAACACTCAACCAAATCACCACAGGCAAGAGGCAGCATCATCCTTCAGTGTCCTTTCTGACCTCAGAGGAGGAGCTCCACGAAGAGTCACTGATACCTGCAGCACCCAGTCTTTCAGCTGGGCTACATGACATCTGACGCTTACAATTTCTGTGACTATGATATGCTGCATTTGTTTCAGGTCCTCAGGTAGTCTGCACTTTGCCTTCCCAACTGAAAAGTGCATTTTTCTTTACATTTAGCCTTAGGAACTATAAAATCTACAAAGAACAAAATCCAGTAAATTTGGACAGATATTATGAAGTGAAAAAAATAATCACAGAAACCTACTGAGGCACTGTTTTCAGATAAAATGATACCAGGGACCATGAGGGACCCTGAGACAGGAATTCCCCAACTTTTGCAATAAATAAACATTTGAGTGTAAATAATCATGCATCATCCTAACCATTACTCAATGTGACAACATCATGGTACACACCTTTCTGACATAGCACTTTGTACTTTGAACTGTACTGATATTGCTGCAATTGCTTATCAATGATTGCAGAAAGTATAAAACAGCTCTCAAATACAAAGACCTGTTCATGGTATCCCAGATACTCCAGATATGAAATACACCACAGCTGCTAACATCAAAGAGCAGTTGGAAACGTGCATGCTGTTTCAACAACAACCACCACCACCTGTGATTCTCACTAGATTTCCTACTGCCTTACAAAAGCACACTGATTTCCAGTCAATGGGTTCACGGATACTTACATAAACTCTCCACCGCGCGCAATTAGTGACAGTAGTCTGGGCTCCTTCTGGCCAGACCTCAGCTCCTGAACTCTTACAGTGTGAGCAGCACAATCAAGGAATTATTATGACTGAGGATGAGAAACTACTTACTGAGCTGCCACTGTAGGCTTTAAAACTGTGATTATACTACAGACAATGTGAAGTGTTAGAAGAAGCCATGCTAGTTAAAAGTTAGGCAAATTCAGGTAATAAATGAAGACACAAGCAGCAGGAGGCGAGACAAAGCAGTGCAGAGGCTGAGTATGCTGGTGACAGCCAGTGCAGGTAATATAGTAACTTAAGTGTAAGGATGGCTAACGTTATTCTGTCCAACATTAGTACGAGAGAATGGTCATTTATTTGTATGGTTAGCAGTGAAGTGGATTAAAAGTGAGCTGTAGCTACTTTATAATATGATTACTTAACTGGGTAGTTACTAAATACCATTATATTACTGAATTACTAACGTTAAGTAACGTTACGCGGGATTCACTGAAAGCTAACGTTAGCCAACAAGCTAAAGCAAACTAAAAAAAAAAATAATAATAATAATAAGAATACCCACAACATAACTCAAAAAGGATATTGCCAAGCATTCCTCGCTGCATGTCCCCAAAGAGGGCTCCATTCTTACCAAGAAGAAATAAATATCAGTTTATTACTGGTTTTAAATCAGTTCTGTACGGACGTCGGGGCAGAGAAAGTTAAATCCCCACCCGGCGCTGCGGCGGCCTCCTTCCGGGCAGCTGCTCTAATGCTAAACGCGTTAGCCAGATGATGATGTTGTTGTTGTTGTTGTTGTTGCTGCTGCTGCTGCTGCTGCTGTTCCTGTATGGTATCAAAATATCCCAGTTAGCCGATTCCACTCTGACAGAAACAAAAAAAAAAATCCGGCTTTTTCGTGCCCCGGTCGGTGTCACAGGGAGCAGGCTGCACAGGCTACATAGCTTTAGCTGGCAGTTTTATGGCAGATTTAGCTGGTAATGCTACAGCGGAGTTTGATATGTGGACTCCCTCCCCCTGCCGCTCCTCTCCCAGTTTCAACATTCATCATCTTCATTTTTTTTTAGCGGCAGTTGGCACCAAGTGTGAGCTACATAACGCCATCTTCTGTCTCGGAGTGTGAAAAATAGAGAGCAAATACTGCCTCAGCCCTGTCAAATATAAGAAAACCTGCGACATCGTGTGGTAAATTCAATATTCATATAATTTACTCTCCAGCTTCACACTGAATGTGTGTTGCACCCGATTAAAACAGATGAAGTACAGTAATGGTAGTTAATACTCCTGGTTTTACATTTTTAAATTAAGTAAAGTATTACCTACATGCTAAAACTGAAAATAGTATTTACAGAGGCATCAATGACTCCAAAGGCTCAAGAATTCAAAGAAAATAAATACAATAATACAAGAAAACAAGGTACTTGTATGTTTCTTTTCACAGGAGTCAAGAGGGGACATTTTGCTCTTTAAAATGTAAATATCAAAATAAAGTACCTTAAATGTAGGTACTTTAGCACATAAATAAAACTTACAGTAGTAATAATAGTTGTCAGAATAAACTATGTGGGAAAATAATGTTGATGTCTTCTTCACAGCATAATCCAGGGCATCACACATTTAACTTGTGACCCCTTAAAATGAAGCAGTGTCCCCTTGTGAGTCTTCATCACAGGTTATGTCATGTGATAGACCTGACCGAGGTGTGACCAGTTCCACTAACAGTGATTTTATTCTTTCCAGACCAAAATTTGATTACAGTTAAATTAAACAGGTAAGTTAATCAACTCTAGAAGTGCAAAAACTCATAGAGCAGGCATTATATTTTACTATAGTCCTACTGCAAACTGGAAACTTCTCCAACACGCCCACTCCACACTCTCTGGTGCTACAGTACAATATTAATGGACACGTAAAACTGTAGCAGACAAGTCAAATATATCCTGTTACAATGCTGGATGCTCATATTAAACAGGTTTTAAATAATGAGATTAGTGTTTGTACAAGTAGTCCATGTGAGCCAAAAGCCCAGACTTCAGGTTAGTTTTCCACAATTGTCCATCCTAAATGCACTAAAGTAATTTTAGTGTCATAAAACACAGATGTATTTGAAATTAAGAGAAGCAACAAAAGTGTGATGTTAATCTTAATGATTATAATTAACCATCATTAGGTTTTTATGTATTTTACCAGAGTCATCATGCCACGAGACACAGATTAGCAGGCTCAGCTAAATTTAAAGGGGACCTATCATACTTTCCCTTATTTTTTGTCATATATATCCTGTTACAGTGGTGGGTATTGTAAATATAAATATAAATAATGAGGTTAGTGTATTTAAAAGTACAGGACTTCAGACTGCTCTAAAGACTCAGTTTCAGAGAGTTCTTTCTACTTTTGGCTGTGTAATGTCAAAGAGAGGGGTTATCCCTAATATGGTCATCTCAGGCACTGAAGCCCCGGCCACCTGATGCTTAAACTTTCTATTTGTGAGGGGAAGCCAATCAGGAGGCTTGAGGCTTGTTTCAGACAATTAATAAGGATTATTTTGAACTGTGAATCATGCAAAGCTTCTCTAGTAGAGTCCAAGAATAAAAGTTTGGAGCTGGAAATGAGCATAATAGGTTCCCTTTACAGTGAAAGAACCATCTGAGTGTGATTTCAATTAGCAACCAACAGTGTATAGCAAAATGCTGAAGCTTTACTCTCAATTGTTGTAGGTTTTAATTTTGTGAATTGCATAAGGGCTGGAGTCTCTGTGTGGCCAAATGTCTCCATTGGGCAGATCCCTGGACTGCTCCTCCTCCCTCTCGACCATCTCTACTGTTAAAATGGACGGACTGAAGATGTCATTTGTGCGATAGGATTGTGTGAGGCGGCGGAAGGATGATGTGTCTGAGACGTCATCGTCGCAGAGGTCCTCCATGAGCTCCTTGCGTTGTCTGCGAGATGCTTTCAGCTCATCGTTCAGGTCAGAAACCAGATCTTTAACGTCTCTCACTAGTGTGGAGCGGACACCAAACAGGCAGAGCAGGAACACGAGACCAGCACAGATGCCAGAGACAAAGTACAGAGCCACTCGCTCTGGGAGACCTGGAAGAGAGGTGTGGGATGATCATGGATCAATCTAAATTAAAAATTTGCCAGTATATAGAAAATTCACAAGTGTCCATCCTGTAAAAAACAGAACACTCAGCTCATATTTCTTAAAAGATTTAACCAATTTACTGTACAAAACACTTTATTAAAAAAGGTGTGAGCTTTACACTTTAAACTTACACTTTAATATGCTTTAAAAAAAATGCAATGCCTAAAGAATCCACTAAATAAATTTCCTGTGAGTAAATCAACTTGCAAGTGCTTCCGATTCTGTTAAAATATGCAGTTAATCAATATCTATTTTTCCAGTTTAAATTAATAAAGTTAGAAGCTGATTTTATCGAAAAGTCTGCCTGGACAGTGCAGTAGTGTAAAGACAGAGTCAACAGCATTGGCTCTGGTTCAGTACCACCACTGCAAAAACCTATAACTGTTATATTATTTATGCTAGTAAGTGTACATAATAGCTAATATTTATAATTTCCATCAGCACATGAATGCACCATCCAAGGGAGAAAAATTAAAACGGATCGATTATATATCTTAATTGGTTCTTGCATATGTGCAAGTTAAATTTAATATGCTATAATAAACAGAAAAGGAAGAAATGGACTGAAATTAGGAAAAATATATATTTAAAAAAAACTGATATGCATTGGAAGATATAATTCAAACATATTTATACAAATTTTATTTAGTACATAAAAGATGGAAAGGTTTAGAGAAAATATTTTAAAATGATTATATAGGGGTGGCACAATGGTTAACATAGGTTGGCTGGAGCCTTTGTGTGTGAGGTTTTCATGTTCTCCTTGTGCCTGTGTGGGTTTCCTCTGGCTTCCTCCCACTGCCTAAAGACATGCATGTTAGATTAATTGGTGAGTCTAAATTGGCCGTGGATGTAAGGTAGCTGAATTACAAGTGTGCAGAATAAAGAGTAAATGTGGCTTGTGTTCTAAAGTGCTTTGAGTGGCCAGTAAAGACTACAAAAGTGCTATATGAATGCCAGTCCATTGTCATACCTCTCAGCCTGAAACAGCTGAGACAGGTGCCAACCCCAATGCAACACTAAGTCCGATACTGTAAGCAACTGAGAAAATAGATGGATGGTACATACAGGTTTGGAGAGACAGCTACTTAAAACTGCAAATAAATGCTGATATTAACAGTGTTTAGCTGCCAGTTACTGTAAATCAAATGTGTCTGAGCCTATTAAAAATACGGTGTTTTGTTTTTTTGAACATCTCCCCTAATTTTTCTGAGTTGTCACTTCCTTCGCTTTGTCTATCAGAACACCCACGTGTCCCTTCAGGTACAACACTCGTGAGAAATGTACATGCGTCTGTAGCCTGACATGCACAGGCATCAGTGCACATACCCAGTATTTTGTCAAAGATCTCCAGAGAGTTGGTTAAGAGCACATTTTGAGGCCTGTAGGTGGGGCCAGTGTACCATCCACCTGCAGGCAAGAGGGTTCTGGGCTCAGACGCCAGTCAAAGTCTGCTGCATGCAACAAAACCTGTGAATGTCCGCTGTTACTCTCACCGTGTGTGTAGTCTGAGATCATGAAAGGATCTGTTGACCCTCGACCCACATCTTCCAGGAGATATCTGGGGACTAAAGGGGAAACGAAAGACTTTTACAGTAAGCAGCTGTATGCAAATTAAAAAATATACTGTATGTGCACATCCAAGCCAAAAAAAAGAACACGTGCATGTTTTTTTGCTGAAGTCACAAACAGATTTGTCACTTACCACATGTGAAGGACACCCGCAGGTGTTTCCTTGTGCCGGGAAAGCAGGGGTCCCCAAAGGTTTGAGTATCAGCTACTAGTGAACAGTTTACTCTGCCGTGACACCTGCGTGACACCTTCCTCAATGCCGCAGGAGACAAACACTCTGAAATAATTTAATATAAATTAAATAAATTTTTCCAATGCAGAAGAAGGTGTAATATTATAAAATGTTAATGTCATATCTTAGCTCTTATCAACAACATTTTAATGTAAAAAAAAAAAACAGTTTACAAACAGCACTAGAAATGAATTATGAATTATGATGCATAATTAAAATCTTATGATTTTGTAGTAATAACTAAATATGGCACAGAAATTATTCTCCATTTTGTTTATACAGGACTTTAGTTCCACTTTTTTGCCACTTTTTTGCCACTAGATGACACTTGAGCGCCCTGCTGTTGCAGACCCATGTCAATCTTTGATCTAGGTTCCCGAGGACAGTGAGGACTGCCGTGCAGCAGGTGTCCAAATGAGGCGGAGTAGATTGCGATGACAGTCTCATTTTTACACATCAGCCTCAAACGCTCATTTTCACACACCAGTCGTGTCCGGTGGTGCTCTGAAAAACAGATGAAATGACACAAAGAGCATTTTGATGAACATCTACAAGCTGACAGGAACGTTCTGTATCTGTTTTAGGATAAACCTGATGCCTGAAATTGTCTACTGTCATTCTTGTAAAAGTTTATACCCTCATTTGACATCTGTACACAGTACTGTGCAAAAGTCTTGAGCCACCCCTCATTTCTTTATGTTTTGCTTCCAAGGAGCCAGACTTTCTGGTAATTTTTCAAAGCAATAGATCTCCAGGCTTTCTGAAGGTCTTTCAAAGTTTTTCTTTGGACATTGGCTACTTTTTCACTCATTTTCTGTCCAGTCCTTCTACCTGACCATTTTGAGAGGAATGTTTTTTGTATGTTAATCCACTTAACACTGACCTATGACCTATCTACAGCAGATGAATAGAATCAAAAAGTCATGTCCTTAAGAAATAGAGAAAAATCCAGCAAAGACCTGAGACAGGACCTGAGAGATTCATCTGACTCTTCAGTTGATCCATTTACTGTTCACTGAAGCCTCGTCAGAAATGGTCTCAGTGGAAGGGTGGCTGTCAAGAAGCCATTCTTAAGGAAAGGAAACAGGGAGAAAAGGCTGAGGTATGCCAAATTACACAAGAACTGGACTGAAAATCAGTGGCAACAGGTCTTATGGAGTGATGAATTTGAACAATTTTTGGTTCAAATCATCGTCAATATTTATGGAGGAGGTCAGGAAAGAGGTACAACAGTAAGTGTCTACAGCCATCTGTAAAACACGGTGCATGCTCCGTCATGGTTGCATTTCAGCCAGTGGTGTTGGAGATCTTGTCAAGATTGATGGAATTATGAACACAGAAAAGTATAGTCAGATTTCCAGATGATATTTCCACCATGCAATACCATCTGGAAAGCGTCTGATTGGCAACGCTTCATTTTTCATCATGACAATGATCCCAAACACACTGCTAATGCAGTAAAAGCATACCTGGATACAAACAAAAAAAAAAACACACACACACAATGGAACACTGTCAGTCATGGATTTGGCCTCCCCAGAGCCCAGACCAACATCAACTTTATTGAAGCAGAGTGGGATCATCTTGACAGAGAATGGAACAAAAAGCAGCCAACATCCAAAGAAGAGCTTTGAATGTCCTCCAAGAAGCCTGGCGAACTACTCCTGAAGACTACTTAAAGAAACTACAAGAAAGCTTGCCTAAGAGAGTTCAGGCTATGTTGAAGAATAAAGGTGGTCATACCAAATATTGACTTTCAAGCTTTTAGAATTGTAGAAACTCTTTTTCCCCCTTATATACTGTATTTCCATGTATGTTTGCACATGTTTCAATAAATCACTGCATCTATTTCCCACTTTCCTGCAAAATATAAAGAAATGACAGGTGGCTCGAGACTTTTGCACAGTACTATATATTACTATATGTTACACATTTATTCCATTATGCAATTATTCCTCCTGTTCATACTGGCCATGAGAGATCCATACATAACACATTTCCAGTGGAAGAGGTATGGTGACTGAATGAAACTATAAAAGTCAGAAGTGGACTAATTGTGTGGTTGTCCTTTAAAGGTACAGTCTTAATTTTAGAAGAGACCCACTTAATTTTATGTAACTCAGACTTCTTAGACTTCATATTCACTTCACATGAACTTTTGAAAACATTTTTTTTTTTTTTTTTTGGGGGGGGGGGGGGGGGGTGGGGTGGGGGAGTG
>VUQI01013145.1:108256-119797 GCA_015106735.1 Paratilapia polleni
TAGCACCTGGTTCATTTGTGCTGCCCGGTATTCATGGAGTGCAGTTAGCTTCTTTAGCCAGTAGGTGTGAATCATATCAGGGCTTGGTGCTGTCCAGCTCTTCATATTTGAGAATCTTTCTTGGATATCTGCTACTGTGATGGTTACTGGCTCCTGTTCAGGGAGGTTGCTGTGGTCTGCTCTTAGATCCACTAGCCACTAAGCACTGTGGTTATGTGTGGCATCCCTCTCCCATATGTTCTTCCGGTATTGCTCCGTCTCCAGCCGTGGTGGGGCTGTTCTCATGTTGTTCCCCTGCCACTGAGATGGTTCAGTGGAGAACATCTGGTTTATTCTCCTGGCTTCTATATCTCTGGTGTACCTCTTCAAGTGGCTAGCCAAGGCTGTGAGTCTTTGGTTGGCAGTTTCTAAGGCCTCAGGTATGGACAGCTTATTGTTCTTAGGCACCCCTCTCTTCATCACACCTTTCTGCAGTTCTGATAGTTGGCTAACTTCCCTCCGTGCTGCCTTGATCTTGGCCTCTAGCCTTCTTCTCCATGGAGGGTACTGCTTCTTGTGGCTGTTGTTCACCTTATAGCCAAGCATCTCAAGGATCACTGTTGCTGTGGTATAGATCAGCTTGTTGGTTTCAGTGATGGTCGCAGTAGGGATTGTCCGTAATGCTGCATTCAAATCTTCTAGTAGGCTTTCAGAGGGTACTTCACTTATTCTTGGTAATCGGCCAAGGAGGGTCCAGGTATCTAGCTTAGCCATGAGCTTCTCTTTCAGGTCAGCTGCTCTTGCATTCAACGTGAAAATTGTTCTTGGGCTTGGTACCCAATCTCGGAGTGTGGGGATGATGATATCTCCCCCCTGACCTGACGTCCTGGCTCCCCCTTGCTGTAGCATTTGTGTTGTACCTCGTCAATCTCTAGTTGCGATAGCAGTTGCTTCTTGCGGATGTTGGAACAGTGAGCTCCTAGTTGTTTCGGTGTTAATCTAGATGTTGGGTTTCGAAGAATCCATAGGTCCCACATCCTCTTCATGTAACCCCTTTCGCTAGGGTTACATGTGTAGTAGCATTCCAATAGTTCCCTGTTCTCATCTCTTGTCCATTTATGCCTTCCTCCTGTTCCAGTAGCCCACTTATCGTCAGATTGTCCTGGTTCCCCAACATCTGGCGCAGACCTTGTTAATCCAGGCAACGTCTGAGCCGGCGTGACTCTATCAGTATACGTATCACTCAAGTCCAGGATTCAAACCCTGGTCTCCCGTGTGAAAGGCGGCGATCTTACCTTATATTAGAAAATAAGATGATAAATAAACAAAGAATTCATAACTCCACTCTACTTCATGAAGATATAATATTGTGAAACGAAAGGAGCTGAAAGATCAGATTAGCTGCTGCAAAACAAAGTAAAAGGTGAAAAATTAAGCCCCTTTTTTTTTCTTTTTAATTGTATCAAATGTTTTGCCACCATTTCTCTCAGTAGCTTTTGTGTAGTGTCATTTTGTGTGCACAATTCTGTTGTGCAAAATAAACAAAATATATGTTTGTGTTTGAGATGTGTTTATAATCCCCAAAGTTATGCATGTTAAACTTTTATGCCACTAAATAAAATTTTGTAACAATTTAACCTCAATTTTCTGACACAGAAAACAAAATAATGGTTATGGCTACAATTGGTGCAAATTTCCTCAGATCAGATGTATTAGATTGGGTTGCGAGATTAGATTAAGGAGATACAGAGCTGTTTATATGTCACGGCTGACAATATTGTGTGTTGTGTGTTGAGAGCAGCCAGACATTTGGCTTTTACAGTTTCATATTTTCATGAGTGGACTTGTTAATTCATATTCATTTATGTAAATTTTTTCCCACAGAAGCAGACGAGTTAGGACTAATAGAATTAACATCATATTTTAATGTGGGCAAAAGTGTAATCACCAGACAAAGCAGTTGCTGACCTTTCCTGTTACCAAACATAATTACATATTCATTACGCTTAATATCTAAACTGCAGAAATTAAATAATTTTTCTTTAAAAAACAAATGTGGACTACATTGCTACTTTGATTGCTTACTTTGCATAAAACCTGATGGTTTGTCGCCACCAAGTGAAATTTCTCTGCCAACATTGCACCCAACTACCTTAAATGCACACGTGGCGCGCGCGCGCGCGGCGAGAATCAAAACGAACCTGTCTGATTATGATGAATGTTAAACATGTTTAAACCGAGGTCCATACGCTGTCATTATCAGGCGTATAAATTTGGAGAATACAGAAACATGGCGTGTCGTGCGTGCGTGGGGGCAACCCCGTCTCAGCCTCCATCTGATGGCAGCATCAGGCAGTCCCGTGAAACATTTGCGTGGGAGTTCCCTTCACCGCCATGTCGGGATAGTGCATCTCTCTCTCTCGCGCGCGCGCGCTCTCTCGCTCTCTCTCCCCTCGCATCCTCCCCCACATTAACAGCTTAGGACAGCAGAAGCAGCTCCTACAGCATCCAGCACCCAGCATCCATCCCTGCCTGGGGAGCAGCAGTCCTACCCGGCGCAGCACCGACGCACGGAGGGGGCGCATCATCTAAGTGATGCCACAGCATCAGTCGCATTTCGACAAGAAATACTGAGAGTATATCCTAAAGGAGGGGGAGAAAAAAAAAGCTTCAGCCTCGAAGACAGCAACTGCCCATGAAGATGTCTAACGCTGACATCGTCTTAAACGCCACCGATCGGGTGGTGAAATGTAAGTTAGCCTACATTTTCTGTGTGGTTATGGCTGTATTACATAACATCCCAAGTGTTTAGCTCTTTGCGGATCGGCAGAACATGGACTTTATTAACATGTCGTGCATTAATGGTGTAAATGCGGCCATCAAGTTGTGTTCATGGTGATGGTAGTGGGCAACTGAAGCTTTGATGTTGATAAACAATCCGGGTTTCTCTGCTGCACAGCCCCCACGAAGAGCGAGCACACAAGCAGCAGCAGTGCACTGGGAAATATGGGAATATAATACATTTTTAATTGTACTCGTTGATTCATGTTTAATCGTATCTGTCATGATTTGACTGTACGTTGGCTTTCGCTCACGCGAAGGGGGAAGGAAAAACGGCTGAATTGCCGAGCTTGTGGTAGAAGCTGGGGCAGTGATGCAGCAGGATTTCATGGGCTTTGACAGGGCCAGCAAAAGAGGAAGAGAACATGAAATTGACATTTATTGGGGTTTATTTTACCAGGAGTGAGTCACGTTTTAATTTGATTAGAAAGGGAAAAGGAATTCCAAAAGCTGAATCAGCAGATGGATCAGTGGAGGATGATAAAGTGCTCACAGTTGTCATAACTCACTTAGCCCTGCTCTTTTTTTTTTCTTTGCCATGGATCAGCCAACAGTCAGCACTGTGCCTGAATATATGTCCACATTCAGTATATTATCATAAGAGCCAAGCAGCTCAGTCACCATTAACAACTTTAGGCTTCCTTTAGGCTCCGGAGTTGTAGAAACACTGAGTAATCTGCACTGTGAGATGCACTTACATGACAATGACTCCAGGCACACAGATGTACAGTATGTATGAGCAGTTACAAAATAAACTTTAGATTATCATTAACTCCAGTAGTTGGACGGATCTGTAGTGGAGCACTTTATCTAATAGACCAGAGCTATCTGAATAGCTTCTGTATAGTTTATCATATTACCGACGCATTTCATTATACTGGTACTATACTTTAACCTTTTCATAGGATATTCTAGTAAACCCAATTGCTGCACTGTTTCCCCTTTATCAATCATGCTGTCCATCATAAGAGAAAGAAGGTGGTTTTAATTTAGAGTGTTGTTAGTTGTACATTTAAACAAGAATTTAAAGCAATGACAAAACTATTGTGGTTATTTCCTGGCAAGGCTTCACTGACATCCAGGAATTCAAAAATATGTCAAACAGAAGGTTTATATCAGCGAACGCAACACAGCCAAGAATTCTGACTCAGTTTTCTGCTTTTGTAACATGATCATGTAACATTTTGGATTTAGGAGTTGAAAAGTATTATGTATTTGTTTCATTTTCATGACTCACGTAGCCTTAGGCTGTGTCCTCTGGAAACCTTGTTAAATAGCCTCACCTGTGATTTCTAATACAAATTAATTTGGCCTCTTTGACCACTGAGAAAGAATTATAATTTCTTCAAATCCTCATTTTTCTTGCTCTGAACTGTCAGATGCTATAAAGGATTTTTATTGCTTGGCAGACACTGTATGTTTCTTTTGTCACTTTTATCTGCTCTCCTATTCTTGTTTTCTACTTTGAAAAAGAAGTAAAAGCCTTTTTTTCTTACAATCCCCAAAAGACTGAAAATTGGGAAAAAAAAAATACAAAGAAGAAACTGAATCTTGCATCCATAAGGTGATCAAAGAAAGCTAACAAGACAGTGGCAATTTTGATCCAGAAGACTGACATTTCCTGCTGTTTTGGTGTGTACTGCTTGTAGTGAACTACCAAGCACTGACACTACAAGCTACTCCAAGCTATTTTTATCCCTGCTGTGTACATAGCTCCAACTTAAACCACAGCGAGTTTCTCACTGGTTCTCTTTTTGTCTTACATGTTTTAACCTGACAGAGCATATTTAAAGTGGTACAGTAATAGTAACTTGCTGGCCTGTGCAGTTTGTTTTCTATAGTACCGTCACCACAGGCTTTTAGTGCAGGTGCACTATTATAGTACACCCTGAGATACAATATGTCAGTGTAAAACTTTGTGACACTCACGTCTTCCTTCAGTGACAACATACAAGTACTTGTATTGACATTACTAATATATTAATTGCCATGATGGTGCAATAGTTAGGTTTGACAGACTAGATCTGCTCTCACAGCATCTAAATAGAAACATTAGTCAGGTGGTACATACAGTAAGACACTGAATGTCATACAAAGCAGACTATAGCAGGTGGAGCGTAGAGGATATGAGTAATAAAAAAGCACACTCGTGGCATTATTTGTATTTGTTATTTGAACCTCTTTTAAATGCACTGTCTTTTAAGTTAAGTCCAATTTTGTGAAGCCATCCTGCACTTCCCAAAAGAAACCAGGGTTACTCTTCTAACACGCAACAAAAACCTACCGTACACTTATTATTTCAACATTGCAGAGTGGAAACTCTTCTTAGCAGAATGTATTTAAACCTCGCACAGAGGCTTCTTAAATGTGACCTTAAAATCTGATCACTGTATGAGCATTTCCATCACTGTATCTGTGCGAACCTCCAATGCAAATTGCAGTTTTCTGTGGCGCTACTGGCTGTACTCCAACAGTCAGCTGCTGCTGCTGTTGCCCGGCAACATACAGTATTTCATAGTTCAACTCTGCTCGGGTGCTGAGCAGAAGTCAGCTTTTCATCTCTCCACCATACATCTATATCAGACCGCTTGTATGTCTGTGTAAACATATGTGTGTTTCTTTAAAATGTGCTGTTGAGGATTATCTCTAAATAATCTGTGTCGGGTTTTTTGGTAGTAGGATAAAAAAAAGAAAGCGTAATGTTCCTTTTAAAGTACCCACATGAGGCTCATTTCAGCTCATTTTACAGTCAAATTGCTCTGGTAGTCTGAAGTTTAAAATGAACTAAGAACAGTTCCAGAGTGATCTGGGCCCCTGCATCACATTTACCTTTTTACAGTTACGTAAGGTACATAATAGCACCTACGCCAGTGAATTTCAGCACGGGTTATATTTTCAAGCTTTTCTATCTGTTAGATATTCTACACTGATGTATGGTAATTGTCAATTTTAAATCAAAATGACATATTTTTGTCTGGCCTGTAGTGCTATATATCCATGTGGATAGTTTTGGTGTGAAATGCTGAGATTTGGAGATCTCTGCTGTAGAAATGTCTGCCTTCTCTTGAATATAATGGCACTGGATGTAATTCAACTGGTGGTGCTCAAAGCACTTCCAGCAGCCAACTAATACATTGCATGGGTAGTGGATGGGACAGCAGTAGGTACTACCTTCATAATGGATCAACACATTAGGTGAAAAATGTCCACTCCATAGTAACACAGTACAATTCCTTTTTTGGGTATTAAGTGTTTAAGGTGACTTCATGTGCACATAGCCATAGCTGGCAGCGTTCTGATTTATCCAAGAGTAGCCTGTGAAAACTGCAGACCAAGTTTTCTGTGTATTGTTGCGACTGGTTAATGAACACAGTCGACCCATGTCTTAACTTGTAGCATTGCTGAGCTTGCTGACATTACAGCTCAGCCGAGGGGGGACGCCGTTAATGTTTAAATCCTGTCACACTGTCACGAGCGCAAGCCTCTCATCATGGGTAGATGCTTTTGCACAGTGATGCAGTTGGTGGGTGTAGTTCAGTAGAAACTAAATATTTGGTATATAAAACTGCTCACAATGAGGTTTGTGGATTTTTTTATTAAGTAACCTGGACATTATTTTTGGAAAGAGGTATTGTTCCTGAGTTTTTCACCACAAGACTAGTGCCATTTAGTTCCAGTATATTCAAGAGATGCAGACATTTCTACAGCCAGTGGATAAATAGGCAGCATTACAGGCCATTTAAGATACTTTTCAAACACTGACCTTATACCCCATGGACTCATTCACTTCCTCTCTATCTGGCTGTGCTGAGTTTGTACTTGCTGGTAAAGTGTCAAAGTACACATTGCCATCACAGATACGCACTGCACACTGTGAAAAATTTTAGTCCCATTAAAAACACTTGCTGGGGCTTGCCTCATTATCCCAGGAGCTTGGACTTTGAGATTCCTCTAGTCAAGCATTCATTATTAAAGAGCATGTTGATCATGTTTAGTTTAAGCCTGAGATTTGAGACTCTTCCTTTGTCTTTTCTTCATTTGGCACCGCTGAGTAGCCTTGTTTGCTATGCACCGCACAAATCTGGCAGGCTTACCTTTACTAGTGAATGTACTACTGCTGACTGCTTATGTTATGTGTACATATTTGAGTGTGAGTTTGCATCTAGCTTTTCAAATGAATTGTGCCACTGGACCTCGTGATTTTTTTCTTCTTTCCATGTAAATTATTTACAGCTTATACACTTAGAAAGAGTTTTCTATGTTAAGCTACATGAGCTGTAGATTAACATAAGTACACAGGTCCTGAAAGCTCATAGTTAAAGAACACAGAGTTCAGCACCAGATCTAATAAATAACCTTCGCTGCCACTGAAGTAATGATCTGTGGTTGGATTTCACAGTTTCACAGGCTGTCTGTTGGGTAGGTGACTGGTGCATTTTAATGGCCAAAGGCTTTAGCAATCCAGGGAGAGTGCTGGATGAGTAGACTGCTTAGATATTTTATGTAGCACTCAGAAAATACAAATAACCACATAAATGACAGTTTGTCAGTATGTGGGATAGATAGATAGAGAATTCCTTTCGTTCTCATACTATATTCTTTCTGCTTTAAGGAAAACTGTGCTCTTAAGAACGGTCTTCATGCCAAAGTGCACATACTGTCAACAAAGATGGAATGAAGCAGCTGTGCAATATTGCTTGCAGGCAAAACATGGTTGGGGTTTTCTCTGATAAGATTGCCGCATGAGTTCCTTGATAAAATGTTGTCTGCATCATTCCTGAGTGCTGTTTACCATAATAATGCAACACAGTGGCAACAAAAAAGAAAAAAGAAAAAACAGTCAAGAATTATGCTGTTGATTGCTTTAACGGTAGCCATAGTGACTGCGATATCCCCTGTGCTTAAATGTCATTGTGTTCCTGTGCTTTGTCCTTAGCTGTCCCCTTCCCCTTGAGCCACCGCCTTACAATGAAGGAAGTGTTTGACTGTGAAGGGAAACCTCGTGTAGATCTCCTGAAGGCTCATCTCACCAAGGAAGGTCGTGTGGAGGAAGCCGTGGCGCTTCGAATCATCAATGAGGGAGCAGCTATCCTGCGTCAGGAGAAAACTATATTAGACATCGAGGCACCGGTCACAGGTATGAAACCTTTCACAGACATTTACCTGACACTTAAAGTCAAACTGCAGCATGGTGCACCTGGAACTCGAAATGTTCAGATTGAAGATATAGATCTGTTTCACAGCCGGAAAAGTATAGGCAAAACTGGTGTTTTTAATGTTGGCTCTGTTCTACTGAGTGTTGCAGTAAACCATAACAATGAGCCAATCTGCACAATACCCAGGAGCTAGCTCACTTGAGTAGAGTACAGTCATTTCTAATTTAGTTTAGTTTAGTTTTTATGCCAACCTAAAATGTTTGCTCAGATATAATATGACATGGGGCTGGAATTTGATCATATGAAATATACTGGTTTTCATATCCTTTATATTAGGAAGTCAAACTACTTCCTGTGCCTTGCCTTTATTGGACAGTTGATATTTGAGAAGGACAGGAAGCAAGTGTTAGAATACGTCTTTTAAATTTGCACTTTGTTTTACTCTTCCTATCTGGTGTGTACATCCATCATTTAGTCTATGACAAAAGCTTTCAATTTTTAATTATTTTAAAAGTTTAAAATATGTAAGATAAAATACTTACATTTAGGAAAGTAAACAGAACTAATAAAGCAAAGCCAAGGGATTCAATTTGTTATTATTAATATTATTTATTTATTTTATTTTATTTTATTTTCATTTTGCAGACTGTTTTTGATCTGGGACATCTTGGATAGGGAAACTGTTTAAATGAGAATATAAAAATTTGTCCTGTTTAAGTTAAAACTGTCTTGGATCAGTAAAGTATTACCACATCATTGTGTACTGCCAAAAACTATGCGCTCATTAGTATTAGCAGTGAATTGCTAATTGAATTAAAAGTGATCTACATTTAATATTCAGCTAGCCAGGTGGTGTTTGACAGCTGCTTGTGAAACAAAGGGAGAAAAAAAATGCAAATCCTAAATTTATCCTTCATATAATTGATGATAAACTCACCAGTTAAACTCACCTGTGACAATGTACCTGAGCTAGCTTAACCCAGTATGTTTACCATCTCATGCTAACATTTGCTGGTTAGCATAAAGGACAGCGGATGCTATTTCCCAGATTACCATTAGTTTTACATGTAAGTTAATATATTGTAATAAATGTAAGGGGGAATTTTAATGCCTACATCAAATTTCTGCTGCTTTATGACAATTATATGACAGAGATGAAGGGATAAAGCACAAGTGATTTTAAAAAATAGATAAATGAGAATTCATGTAAATACAGCAGGAAACTGCCACTTCCAGGCAGAATCATCATTATCTTGTTAAACAAGTTCATGTAAAATAGTTCAGCAGTACTTCAGAAACTCTGTGTCTCTCTTGGACTCATAAAAGACAACATTTTTGGTCTGTTGGTAAGATGTTTTGTTTAATGTACAGTAGACTGCTGTGATGTTTCTTCTTGGTCTACATTTTGGCTCAAAGTAGCCTCATCCTGGCCAGTGAATCTTGTTGTAAAACACTACTTTGAACTATAGTAGTATAAAAATCAAGGCTTTAAACCCATATTTATTTTAGAAGTAAGTAAAGAGTATAAAAGTTAAAGCAAATTATGACTTTCTAAAAGCCTGAAGTATCTCCTCATGTAAGCAGATAAAATCTTTAAAAAAAAAATAAAAATTCTGAACAACCCACAGTGTGTCCTAGTTATGCTCGAAAATATTAACATGCCTCAACCAGACACAAAAGTATCCTGTGTACTCAACCATAGTTTCCCATCAAGAAAATGTAATAAAGAGACTTATGTTTTTTGCATCATGTATTTAGTCAGCTTTTTGGCTTAAATAAACTTGACTGTAAATGCATTTCAAATTAAAAGTCTCAATTTTGCTTACTGTACTGTGTGAAATGTTGCAGTCTATTGTAGCTGCTTGTATTTCAGCTAAATTTATTACATTCTTTTGCCAATATGATAAACCGTTTATTTTGGGGTTCCCATTGGTCTGCTGCTTACCACACATAGCATATAATTACAACATCCACCTCTTCAGCTTTCAACCTTTGTGGCAAGTCATCTCTCTAACTTTACCCGTGTTTCCTGTCTGTATCTTTCTCACTGTTAAAACTGCAAACTAAAAGACCTTTTTTCACAGAAGCCATTTTGACACGACAACGTAGGTAAACACAGGTGTTACTAATTGTATACATAATTAAGGTTTGCGATTAAATAGAACGGAGCCTTCATTAATGTCACTGGAAACACCTGTGTTTGCTGCTGTTTGATGTACAAATGGCTGAAGTATAAAAGGTC
This sequence comes from Paratilapia polleni, assembly GCA_015106735.1. NCBI lineage: Eukaryota > Metazoa > Chordata > Actinopteri > Cichliformes > Cichlidae > Paratilapia > Paratilapia polleni. The sequence continues at coordinate 118,475 of VUQI01013145.1, forward strand.
TATAACTACTTAAGAATAATGGGATCATATAGACAACCATGTTCATATTTCTCAGAGTAACATATTGAAAAAAGTACTGTATTGTTGCTGGCTCTGAAACTTTGGTATCATTTTGGCAAAAAAAGGTTAAATGTCCTGGTATAGACGCTAAGTACTCAAACTTAGTATTAGTATTTTTTTCAGCTTTTTCTTTTATATAGTCTTGATATCAGCATAAATACTGTACTTTGTACTGTGGGCATTTGACTTCGGTGCATTATAAGGCTATACTCTTGTGTTCTGTTTACTTTAGCATCTACACTCACCAGTCACTATGTTAGGTACACCTGTTCAACTGCTCGTTAATGCAAATATCTAATCAGCCAATCACATGGCAGCAGCTCAATGCATTAAAGCATGTAAACGTGGTCAACACGACCTCCTGAAGTTCAAACCAAGCATCAGAATACGGAAGAAAGGTGATGTAAGTGACTTTGAACATGGCACGGTTGTTGGTGCCAGACGGGCTAGTCTGAGTATTTCAGAAACTGCTGATCTACTGGGATTTTCCCACACAACCATCTGTAGGATTTACAGAGAATGGTCCAAAAAAGAGAAAATATCCAGTGAGCAGCAGTTCTCTGGGCAATAATGCCTTGTTGATGTCAGAGGTCAGAAGAGACTGGCCAGACAGCTTTGAACTGATAGGAAAGCAACAGTAACTCAAATAACCACTCGTTACAACCAAGGTATGCAGAAGAGCATCTGTGAATGCACAACATATCGAACCTTGAAGCAGATGGGCTACAGCAGCAGAAGACCACATTGGGTGCCACCTGTCAGCTAAGAACAAGAAACTGAGGCTATAGTTTGCACAGGCTCATCAAAATTAGACAATAGAAGATTGGAAAAACATTGCCTGGTCTGATGAGTCTCGATTTTTGCTGCAACATTTGAATAGTAGTGTCAGAATTTGGTGTAAACAACATGAAGCCATGGATCCATCCTGCCTTGTATCTACGGTTCAGGCTCTGGAGGTGGTGTAATGGTGTGGGGGATATTTTCATGGCACACTTTGGGCCCCTTAATACTAATTACCTGAGCCTACCTGAGCGTAGTTGCTGACCATGTCCATCCCTTTATAACCACAGTGTACCCATCTTCCGATGGTTGCTTCCAGCAGGATAACACACCATGTCACCAAGCTCAAATCATCTCAAACTGGTTTCTTGAACATGACAGTGAGTTCATTGTACTCAAATGACCTCCACAGTCACCAGATCTCAATCCAATAGAGCACCTTTGGGATGTGGTGGAACAGGAGATTCACATCATGGATGTGCA